>BPTQ01000009.1:114146335-114434752 GCA_019973895.1 Chrysanthemum seticuspe | reverse complement strand
ATTTCTCTTCTTCCGAAGATAATGCGCACTGAAGCGTACACATTTCTTTTCTTTAGAGAACGAGGCATGAACTGTTGTGTTCATACGTCATAAGAAGATTTCTCTTCTTTCGAAGATAATGCGCACTGAAACGTACACATTTCTTTTCTTTAGAGTACGAGGCCTGAACTGTAGTGAACAGACGTCATAATCTCTCTCTTTTCAATCTCTTGGCAAAAAATGTAATCAACCCCATTATCATTCAGTAGGCTCTTTGTAGTGACAACTGATGGAGATAACCCAATATGATGAATTTGACCCTGAAGTAAAATACCCTGAACTCGTGACTTAAACTTGCACATATGTCACAAAGAGCGGTGCCGAGACTTCATGCCCATTTGAATCTCTAAGTACTCTATACTCTTCAACCAACCAACCATCAAGTAATAGACGTACATTACCTCTTGAAAATCCACAATTGAATGTGACACTGAGCACTACAACGTAACTCCTTAAAGTGATAGTTATTTTGAGGTGATAAGAGCCCAATTCCCCCAAGTGGTAACAGAAAAGGTAAAAGTCACTCAACAATAACTAGATTTCCAAGTCTTCGTTTTTGAAAATAAGTTCGAACAAGGATCCTGAAGAATCTTCATCCATCCATCCCCGATACCTTCAGATACTAAGTACACTCGCCCGTAATATTTTACTTCAACCTCAAATAAATAATAGTGAATTAACCTCGTTGTCACATCTTCTAGATAACTGCTCAAGTCTAGCCTCCTTTAACGTTTTAAGTGAACTCTGATAATGGTTTCATCCCGACCATGGTTAAAAGCACATAACCCCGTAAAACCATGTAGTAACCAAACTGCCATGAAGACAACCCAAACACACACCCAATTCATGAAGCACACCCTTTTATTCCTTCTTCGAAGCAGAAACCGTAGCACAACCATCAAATAAGATTCAGAATTACACTTTCTCTTCTCCAAGATGGTTCCATCATTACGGGATTTTACAACTCTATGGTTTAAACCGAGAAATAGTTTCTTTCGCGGGATTTTACAAAACCAAGAATAAACCGTAAGATAGATCCGGAAATGCTCATTCCTTTAACCAGGATGTTTTCATTGTCACGGGATTTTACAAGTCTATGATTTAAACCGAGAAATAGGTTCTTTCGCGGGATTTTACAAAATCAAGACAAAACCGTAAACAATGCCAGCTTGAATGTGTTATGACAATTTTGGTTTCGATGAATATTTGTTTTAGGGGAACATGCAGCGGTTCATCAACGAATCATTTACCAACATCAACAACATCAACAACCATCCAATAAACACTTTGGTAAACACATCATTCACGCATTCTGTCGGCTATTGTAGTGACCACACGGTGAAGTAAACCCGATATGCCAAACTTGATCATGAAGTGAACTTCCCCAGATTTGTTACTTAAACTTGTACTAATTCCTCGTGAAAAAGAAACGGTGTACCCAATGTACAAAACCTCTTGACATTCTCAACTGAGTGAGACACCGAAGTGATAGTTACGTTGTGGGTTAAACGAGAAAGAATCACAACCGTAATTAAATAGCCAAGTCTTTATCACCCTCAATAAATGCTCAAACAAGTCATCTTCGCGGAATGGTAGAAAGAAAGAAGATGAAATAAGTGAACGAGACCAGAAAAACCTCACTTCATATCCAAATAAGAGATACCGAACAAACAACCCCGTAGACAAACATGTTCCAATAGCTATTATAGGCCATGACATAATAATATCCGTGGAAATGTATAAGCCAAAGTGTTAAACCTCATAACCCAACATCATACCAGATCTCATCATCATATCTCATAATCATCTTATTTCTTCAACAAATCACACAAAATCCAAATTTGAGAAGTCCATCAGTCCATCCTCTAAATCACATATTACTCAAGCTCGGTCTAAATAACTCATAAACACGACCCAATTACCAACATAACAAAAAAAAAACACCGGATATTAATTAATCATAATCCATACAAGATGCACAAAGCTCATCACATAGAAATATTTGGTCCAACACAGTAGTTTACATCACCCGAATATATCAAATTCCATATCACACGACCCCCTTGTCACATATTGATGAGATGATTAGCACATGAGGCCCAAATAAGCGATTCAAACAATACCAGGCCCAATGCAAAGACATATTTAATGTGGATAACCAATTTTGGGTAAGGCCCATCGTGATTAAATCCAATCCACATCAAATATACAAAAATCCGGTTATATAAGTGACATACCTAAAAAATTAGGTCATTTGTTACAAACCCTAAACACATTCAGAAAATATTATGTACGCCTCCCTCTTCACCAGATAATCTTCTCATCAAACTGATTACTCACAACATATATCAATCCTTGATCAATTCCATCTTACTTAATCACCCTCAATACTTAATCCTTTCAGACTCAAACGCATCAAACAAACACCTTCATAAACAACCAGATCTGCCCACGAATTCTTTAGTACATTCATGATGTCCTCGCCACAGGGATGGCTAGAGGAAGTGACTGGCATCGAGAACAGACCAACGGCTTCAAGGTCCATGGATGAGACTCAGGTAGGTATTAGATTTGACCCTTCTTGTTTGTGAGTCTTAACCGAATCAAAGACAAGATATAACATTCTTGTTATAATCTTTCTTAGAGATTCGCATATCAATTGGAGCTTGACTTCAACAAAAATTGATTGATGATGGTAGAGTTTTCGTGTGATGGCCATTCGTTGGAGTAACCATTTAATTCCACGAGAATAAGACTGAGATCTTGTTTTATTAGAGTCGAGTTATGTTTTTCATTTAAGTAACGAATTAAATCACAAGAAATAACATCGTTGTTATTTACTTTTAATTTTTGATTCGAATAAGAAAAAAAACTATTAAGATCAATGATGTATTCCTTTGTGGTGATATGGATCTGAAAAGGTCATGAGAAATCATTAACCCACGATAAGGAGAAACTGAGATCATTAACTTTTGAACGAACCAAAGAAACGGAGCTAACATCCTTGTTAGTATCTTAAACTTTTAAGATTCGGATAGTACTTAAACGAGTATGTAATGATCGATGATGTATGAAAACATTCGTGTCAAAGACCTTGGAGTCTTAATATTTCATTGAGAGACACGAAGAAATTTCTGAGATCTTTGTACATAATACTTAGTTTTGAGTACTAGATATTGTTGAGGGTAGTTGTAGGATGAGTTAGAGATGATTTGAAATGATGGTTTTATGAAGTTGAATGAGTCGGCGTTTGGTATATGATTTCTGTTGTGGTCGTGGGTTGTTCTTTCTTCATCTCTTCTTTGAAAGTCAAGTCGCTAGATGAGTATTGGTGTTTGGTTGAAAGATGATAGATCCAACTGTGGTCAGGATGAGTGTCTTGGTTCTTGTAAATTGGTCATAAGTCAAACTCTTCTTCATCTTTTCTGTCTAATTCGCTAGGTCAATGGTGTCAAGTCGCTAGCACTTAGTCGCTAGCACTAAGTCGCTAGCACTAAGTCGCTAGCACTAAGTCGCTAGCACTTAGTCGCTAGCACTTAGTCGCTAGCACTTAGTCGCTAGCACTAAGTCGCTACGACTTGTTCAGTAACAAGTCGCTAATTTTGTCCTTAAGTCGCTAGCATAAATCGCTACTCAAGTACACTGAATCTAGACGACCTGTAAAGACAAGTCGCCAGGTCTGTTATTGGGTTCATCAAATCGCTAGCAAGATATTACAGTTTTCCGACGAGTTTTCCGACTCAGTTTTCCGACCATATTCATAACGAACCCAGAAAAACTACATGTGACAGATTTGGCCCAGTTTTACCATTCAGAAACAGACCATATGACCACAAGATTACACTGATATTGATAGGTGCAAAACAGTCATAAAAGATGAGTAAAAATCGTGACTTGGACAAAGCTTGACACAAGACATATATTAACAGATATACTCACTTGACACTTTTTGACCAATTGATACAAAGACTTGTAAAAACAGTTTACCAAAGGACAACAAATCTGACCATTTGATTTGCAAAACCAGATAAGAGCGTGACCAACAAACCAAACCACAAACAACAACGGACCACACAAATCAAAGAAACACAATAACCATGGCTCTTGATACCAATTGTAGGATCTTAATATTATTGTGTTAGATGATTCGGGTGGTCTTGGGAGATCAAAATACATGTTTTCCATTTTAGAGAGAGAAAGTAGAGAGAGAGAGGGTGTTCTTGCTAGAGGTTTACACAAATGTTGAATATTAGATTATGAGAAGCACCACCCCTTCCATGGATGGAAGGGGTATTTATACTTACAAATAATACGACCTCCTATCGGCCTGTGGATCAGGCATACAGTGGGTAAAGACCCGTCCTTCCTCCACGGTGTTGCACTAAGCTAAACTAGACTAATAACTAACTAATAAAACAATAAATAACGTAACTGACGACAAATCTACGAGCTAACTTATGCTAGATAATATTTGGGGTGACCGACACTTCACTATGGAATTTTCTAATTCCTAACATATCAAAATACCCCAGACGAGACCATTGTCGTGTCCTCACGCAATGCAATCAACTCACGCTTCTAAAACCAAGGATTTCAATCTCTTTCTACTAAACCTATGAAGAAGTAGCAAAGATTCCTCAAAAGAGATTAAGAACCCTTAATTCTAAAAATGCCCTGTTTACCTTTTATTTCATATATAGATATTACGATTAAGCACATTCTGAATATGAGTGACGGTTTGTTGAACTTTCATGTCGATCAATAACTCCAACATTTTTCAAACGACATGTGACGAGTGTCTAAATACTCATCATTTTTATACTATCTAGACCGCAAAAACATCTAAAAACACTCAGAAACACATCAAAATGATAAAAATATCACAAACAAGTGTTTTATATGTTTTAAATGCAAAAACATCAAAATCTGATGAAAAACGTATCAAGTTTGCATAATTGGCAGTTTTAGTCCCCCAAGTTATAAAAGTTGTCAAAATTAGTCCCTGGTAATTCAAAAACTTGTAAAATATCATTTAAGGTCCATGAGATTCAAGAGTTTTCAAAACAAACCCTTTAAAGTTCAAAAATCACAATTTACAACTTTAGTCCCTCAACTTTACAAAAATGTCAAAAATAGTCCCTGGGTGTTCAAAAATAGAAATTATTCAAACAACACCCTTGTACTATTCATAAATGACAAAAATGGTCCTTATGATAAACTTTTGGGAAATTACACTTTTAGTCCCTCAAAATCCAAAAATGACAATTAAGGTCCTTTTAAGTTTAAAAATGAAATAATTATCAACTATGGTCCTTGTGTTTATATTATTGGCAGGCTTGGCCCTTGGAAGGATGTTTGGAAAGGTGGCAAGTTTAACCCTTAACTTTGCTCAAAATACAAAAATGGTCCTTGTGTACTAGCTAAACCAAACGGACCTATTTACTAAACACAATCCAAATCCAACCCAGCTACTGGCCCAACATCACAACCCGGCCCAATATTTAAAACAGAGAAATACCGCCTGTACTGTAGCTCCATCTCTCCCACTTCTGAAATCCAAAACCAGAGGTGGTTTTAACCACCTTTCCACCTCTTCACCTTTACACCTCATCCCTTACACCTGTTACTAACTTCCCTCCACCTCCACATCAATCCAAACCCCATTAATTGAGTTAACCTGCTTCAAGACTTTTTCCCGCCAAATGACAAGTGTACAATTTTGATGAAGCCAACGGCTGAGATGAAGTGGGATATGTTCAGATGTCGACAAGGAACCTAAAGGATCTATAAAAATGGGAAAAGAAGCTAGAGAGAAGGCAAGTAGTGTAGTTTAGTTTTAGTTATGTCGTTTTAAATTTTTAAGTTTTTCAAATGTATGTCTAAGCTTTTAAGCTCTGTAATCCATGTCATTAGTGTGTAATAAAGCCTTTGTTAAACATCAATTTCAGTTTTAAGTTCATTTAAAGATTATGCAATTTTCCAATTCGAAATCTCAATATAGTTGAATGATGATTGTAGATGTTGTTTTGTGCTAATAAGCTCACATTAAGCTTTTAAAAAGCTTTTCTAAAGCTTTTAGAATCATTAAACTTAGTTTACATTCATAACTCAAAAATTTCCAAAAATACAAATAAAGTAGTTGTAAAATTAAAAATCCATGGGAATGAAGTTCAAGGACTGAAGCTGGTTGATTATGGATTGTTTACTGGTTTAGAGCTTTGTGGAAAGCTATAGGTTGTGTTTCATTCCTCAGTTCTCAGTCTACATTGGAATTCAAATTTGTAAGCCATTTATTGAAAACTTGCATTTCCTAGTTTCAGTGTTTAATCCTTGTTACTTATAGCTTAATCTTGCTTTGATATAGTTAATATTAGTTAATCAATAGGTAATTTGGTTTAAAAATTTGTTTTAGCATAAAAAGCTTAAAAACTGTCTCATTAAGGAGTGTTTGTTTTAACTTGGTAAACTGCATTAGAAAGTATTAGAACCTTTGTTATTGTTTGTGGCATGTCTCAGTAGGTTATAACAACTCAAACAAGCAATAAAATTCTGTCCTTGTTAGTTAAAAAGTCAATATTCTCTTTAAAACTCTCTTAGTTAATCACTGTTGGGATTTTGAGTTGCATAAATCATCACAGTAGCTTAAAAGTTGTTACTATAGCTTAATTTCATGTTAGAACAGCTTATTATAACATAATTAATGAGTAAATTCAATCCTAAGTTCATTAAAGTCAAACTAACTTAGTTTTTATAAAAGTCAAAATTGTCCCCTGTGCACAGTTGAGATAATCAATTTCAAGAGCTTGTACAAAGCTCTCCAGTGTACCATAGCTTGTAATTCTTGGTTCCTTAGATAGCCAACCAAGCCATCTTGAGGACACCAGCTTAAGTTTCCATTTTGTAGCTTATTCTCTAGGGCTGCAAGTGCTTATTAGTTCTGACCATTTCATTTAGTCCAATATAGCTCAGTAGTTTTCCAAATTTTAATAAGCTCATAAAAAGCTATCCAGTGAACAAATCAGTGAGCATTTTAGCTTTTTGAAAAGCTGAGTTGGTCAACTTGTTAATCCCAGTCTTTGTTTTAATTTTCTAGCTTATTTAAGTGCTTAAAATTAAGCTTATAGGTGCCTAGTAAAAATAAAAGTGTCCTGTGCAATACAGTTAAGTAGTGCTTATTTATAGCTTATCCTGTGCTTATTTCTAGTTAATTGAGCTTCTTCAAATGTTGTATTAGCTTATTATCATAATCTTAGCTTATTTCCAGTTTCACCTTGCTTATTTAGTAGCTTATAAGCCATTTGGCCTATCCTTAAGCTTATTTCATTCATATAGGTCTATTGTTGGAATAATAAGCTGTTACAGAGCTTATTAGTACTTTTTATAAAAAGTTGTAGTTTTAAATTTTGCTTATTTCATTGTTCTTAATAAAGTGCAAAAAGAAAATTCCAAAAATAAAATGTTTCACAAAAAGGGAGAGGCAGGGGTCGAACCTGAGACCTCTCCCTCAAGAGGATGATAGTGGTGTACCTGTATGCCATTGCGCCCTTGGGTCTTTCTCGTTAAAACCTTACACAACTTAATATATAACCACGTTTTCCACAATAAGCTTAAACGTAGCAAATAGCTTATTTCCAGCTTATTTTTAATAGCTTTTTCAACTTCTGCAATTTTCATAAATTTGTATTAGTATTAAGTATTTTATAAAAAAGTTTCAGATTTTTCTCATTTGTTTTAGTATTTTTAAACATTTAATTAGTGTTTTTTAGTAATTAATTCATAATAAAAAATATAAAAGTCTAAAAAATATAAATCTTTTTTCTAAAATTTTCTTTTTGTCATATAGTACGTAATAAAATTGGTTTTACATTCATAGGCCTTTTATTTCATAAATTTTACGTTTTATCTTGCGCTCCAGCGTAATTTTTGTACATAACGTACGTTTTCATTTTAAGTCACGTTTTTAAGTAATTTGAGTTTACGTTTTAGTTAATATAGTTTATTTAAGATATTTTATTTTATATAATCACAAAAACATCATTGTAAAAATAGTGATAGCGTTTATTTAATATATTTTAACTTTTTAATTTCTTTTAATTTGCATTTAAGTCGCTGTAATTTGTAGATCTTTTCTTTAGGTAATTTTCCATCAATATCCTTACTGATCACTATCCTTAGTGATCATTCTATCATCTGAAGTTGTTTAACACCAATTCATCCTCCGTGGGACTTAACGACCCAGGAATCCACTATATTCCTCTGATCTTAATTGCATTAGTGTTTGAGCTGTTTTAAGTTTGTTACGGTTGACCATTCACAAGTGGTTAGCTTGTGTAATTAAACTTGACGGTTTTGCACCGATCAACATGTTAGGATCACGGAGTAGAAAACACAACACAGCGTGAAGTGACCATACGGATAGAATACATCGTCCCTGATTTTTCACAAGTCCCAAACTAAGCGTAAAATCGAAATCATTGTTAAATATGATTCTAGATGCTAACACTACCCATGGAAGTTACTTGTGTAATTACCTTTTGTTCCCATTTTCCTATTTTCTTCTAGATTTTTTTTATTTTTGTGAGAAATGAATTTCTTCAAGTTTCTCGTTTCGATAACTTTTATTCCGATAAAGATATGAAGCTAAGTCGCTAATTAGTTATCCATCTTCTCTCGAGAACCATTGTCTCAAAAATGAGGTCCACATCAAGGAATTTTTATTCACTTATATTTTTGACTTTTCCATTTTTTTTTTTTTTTTTTTTTTTTTTTTTTTTTTTTTTTGCACTTATACTTTTATTTATATGAGCTATGAACCACGGAGCTTCACGGGGTAATTCCAAGACTATAGGCTTCATGAAATGAGGATCCCGGTTGGCTAGACTAAGAACCTCACCCAATCCTGGCTAAAGATCCAAGGGTCCGATCTCGACACCGCAGCTCATAACGTTACTTATTACTTTTCACTTATTACTAACGGATCCTTGATGTGTACCCAATTTTTAAAACAAAGATTCTTTTAAGAAAATAAAGAACTAAATATCGCCAAAAACTCAACATCTCTAATTATTTATTCACAGATATGGGGTGAAACAATTTTGTGGGAACAAAAAGCCATAAGTACCTTCGATGGGCTCTAAAGAGAACCAACTACTCCACGCTTAGCATCTAAACTCATAAGTAACTCTATCATTTCTCGATCTCCGCAAATTTAAAATCCCAAATAATGAGATCCGCGGATGCTTAGCCGATAATTTTTAAGATTATCTAGGGTTAAGGGAACAAGCTAGGGCTCAACACGTCCGGTCAAGTCAGAATTCTATTCCTACTCTCACCAGCGGAAAGTCAACAAGGTGTCAAAACATATATTAACTTAGCTAATGCTTCGTCAAATAATCTCAAGTCTCGCATTTTTAAAGTCACTTATTAGAAACTAGCACATTCTTGTTTAAGCTTCGCATATTTAAAATCACTTAGGGAGACTTGCAAATTCTTGGCCTTATGAGCTAGAATCGCATTTTATAGCCTCTTGTCTAAGCAATTAGCAAAGGCTATTTCAAGAAAGCGCATATTTAAAGAAACTTCTAAGAGACTAGCGAGAACTTTTCGATCATAAAACTAACAAAAGCTTACAAAAAATTTTAAATTTTCTCATTTTTTTCACAATTTTTCATTTTCTAAGGAAAAACGGGGTTACGAGATTACACGACAAAAATAAGCAAGTGCGGTCAAATCAAATCGAAGATTACCCTACCCCAGACTAGAACGAAACATTGTCCTCAATGTTTAAAGGAAAGGGTATCAACGAAAATCTAAAAGCCGTTTATTAAGTATGCTCAAAGATAAACATTAGTCGATAAGATTAGGATATCGGATAACGATCATGAAACTCGAGTGGAGAAAAGACAAACTTCGAGCACGAGAGTCTTCATATCGGGAAAATCCTACACACAACATCACAAACAACCAAACACGAGAAATCGAAGAGGCTAACCCCTTCACGTCACTTATTAGAAATTAGAAAGAAGATATAGATAAGCATGGGGTGCCTCCCACGAAGCGCTACTGTTTTTGGTCACCGAGTCGCTAGCCTGACTCGTCCCCGAATTCATTTTTCCTTGGGGAAATAAGCGGAAGGGATCCCCGGATCTAAGATGGTATCCTCACTCCGGAGGGAAAGAGAATGGGTGGGTTGGGAGGGGAAGAAAAGTTCGGGCTTAAGCACATAAAGGTTAAATCCTCCCAAACTCACAAAAGGCATATGAAAGGATGATCCATCGTCCGGTGGTTTAGCGGGTGGACGAAGGAATGACGGATCGATAAGAGAAAACTCCAAAGAAGATGGGAGTCCATGGTATAGAATAAGACGTGAAAGCTCAACAATGAAGGCATCCATCGGAGGATCCTTATCTCGAATGACGTTTTTAGCATAAAGCTCATCTATGTCGAAAATCCCGGGGTTGAAAATCTTGTCTTCACATGAGGGCTCAACGGGATAAGTGATGGTGGACTCATCAGAAGAAGGGGAGTCAAGAAATCCATCACATAACAACACATCCCCCTCAGGGTTATCATCATCAGCATCCTCAATACCCGGTGGTATCAAGTCATCAATGGGTAAGTCGATTTCTTCCATATCAGAATCACTTGGCGGCTTATCAAGAATATCGTCTTCAACCATTTCAAAATCAATCTCCATAATAACCTCAGTGTCGGATTCAATACTTTCTTCATCTTGCACAACATCACATGACGGGAGAGAAAAGTCGGAATACAGAGATGGGACAAGTGGTGTGCTCTGAGAGCTAGCAATATCCACCACTTCCGTTGTGGTCTCTAAATCGGACTCAAAATCTTTGTCGAAAAGAGGATTAACTTCGCAAAAGGTATAGTCATCACTGAACTTGAAAACTAGATTTGAGAAAATCCCGGAAGTAACCTTGGAGATGTCAAGAGAATCACACAAAAGCGAATCACAATCACTGTCAGATACATCCTCGGACTCACTTGGGATTGGGCCAAGGCTCTCAACACTAGACGATTCCGTTTCCGGAATAGTACTAAGAGGCTCGTCCCCCATTATGAGAGAGTCAACGGGTTCAACAATTATCGAAGAAATAGAATCATCGACCTCTTCCAAAAGGACGTCACTTCTCTCAACCGGCGTGAGAGAAGGGGAAGAGTCGGAAATGAAAGGCTCAGAAACGGGAGTGGTTTCAGCCGACAAACTTTCATAATCTTCTTTCATTTGAATGGAGTCCTCATCATCATCGAAAATGAAAGTCTTGCGATATTGGGCTGTTGTAGCATTGTAGACGTCGTCATCAGAGGCTTGACAATCGTAAAAAGGATGGGGACCACCACAATAATCACATGTTTTGGAAACGGTATCAACGGGCTCTGGTTTTTGCTTAATGCATCGAATATCATTGGTAAGCTCAGCCATCTTAACCGGTTTATTTCTTGATGTCATAACTTTTGATTTGTTCTCGATGATTGTCAATATATCCCTAGGGGTACGATACAAGATATTGCCACCGGCGGCTGTATTAAGTGAATCTTGATCGGTTTGCGTTAAAGCATTGTAGAATATATCGATCTGGAGTAATTCCGAAAAACCATGATGTGGGCATTTTCGTAGGAGATCTTTGAATCTTTCCCATGCCTCACCAAAACTTTCATCAAAACGCTGCTGGAAGTTCGTAATTTCGTTCTTAAGATTTTTCGTTCTAGAATAAGGAAAGAAACGATTTACAAATTTTGAAACGAGATCTTCACAAGCTGTGATCGATCGAGGGGGTTCTTTATCGAGCCAATTCCGGGCTGCCCCCTCGAGAGAAAATGAGAATAACATCAACTTAATTGTGGCATGAGGAACATCCTTATACTTTATAGTCGAAATTAAATTATCAAACCATCTGATGTGAGCATAGGGATCGTCCCTCTCGAAATCATAGAAAGGATTTGACATAATTAGCTGAATTAAACCGGTTTGTATCTCGAAATTTTCGGAAAGAATCTCCGGTACAACGATAGCATCTTCGTAACCCTCGACGGGTACTTGGAGCAATTCCGACATCGTACGCGTGTCCGCCATTAGAATTAAACATATAGAGGGATAAGAGGAAAGAATTATCGGTTTAGAGGATAAAGAAGATAGAATTAAACGGTTCGAGAGGGTATAGAGATAAAGAATTGACGGTTTAGAGGATAAAGATGATTATTTTTGGGTTTTGATAAATAGAGAACATAAAAGGAAAACAAATTTTGAAAAGGAAAATCTTCTTGGGTTTTTATAATAGTAATATGTACAAAAACAAAACAGTAACTTCACGAGGAAGGATCTTCAAAAACCACGAATCGAGACGGAATACGAAAACTCACTACATGCCCTCCCCGGCGGCGGCGCCATTTTTTGATTTTCTCATTTTAGTACATAGATATTTTCTGAAGAAATACAAAGGTATGTATTTCCCGGGTCGTTTTCCCAACGAGGGATGAATGGAGTTTGACAACTCACGTCGCGATTCGGGATTCTAATGGGAAATAAGGAATTTTGGGTTTTCCAATCTACAAGGCAAGGAAATATAAAGGAAAGCAATTATAACAACTAAATCTATGATGTAAATAAGGGAAAACAACTAATTACGAAAATTTAAACTAAAAAACGCAAAAAAAACGTAATTAAAGAAACGTGAATAAAATGCAAACTACTCTAATTTAAACCCGTAAAAATGAACTTCTATTTTTCTACAGCTAAGAATGATATTAGAAATTTATTTTTGAATTAAAACTAATTTTTTTGGATTTTTATTGATTTATTTGGAATTAAAAACTAATTTAAGACATTTAAAATAGACTTAAAATACTAAAAATTAGGAAAATATGCAAGAAAATTACAAAACTACTTTTCAAAAATCTTAAATAACTAAAAAGAATTTTAGAAACTGGAATCACATTTTTTTGGCTTTTTCTCAATTTTTTATGAATTTAATACTATTAAAAACTAATTAAAATGCTAGAAAATACTAATTAAGCTAATAAAATTCTAGAAAAATATTATTTATCACTTTTTGATTTTTCTAAAACTATAAAAATTGAAATTAAATTTTTCTGAATATTTTCTGAATTATTTGGATTAAATGCTAATTAAAAATGCTAGAAAATGACATAAAATGCAGAAAAATAACAAATGAACAGTAAAAAAATATGAAAACTTCCAGTCAACTATAAAATAATACTGAGAACTAGGGAAAATTGACAGAAATGATTATGGAGCACAAGAACTATGATTTGGGTATACTACTTGTATGAATAAGCACTTGAAAAATAAGCAATAAGCCACCTATAAGCACCAGAAGCTACGACAAGCTCAAAATGACCTAAAATAACTAAGAATATACTACTGCAACTGAATTGGACCTAAAAAGCACAAGCTAGAAGGATTTAAGCTACAAAACCATAATATGCCAAACAGCCCTTAAGGGGCAACTTTGAGCACTAATCTAAGTGGCTTATAAAATTCCTAAAATCAAACTAAAATTACCATGCAAAAGACAACCAGCCAGAGATCTAAAGTCTAAAATTTCAGCTTCTAAGGACCTAAGATGAGGAAACTAAAAATCAAAAACAGAAGGCTATTTGGGACATTAGTAAACTAATGAGCATAACAGTTATGACAGAAAAATGGCAATAGCAGGTTTAATAAGCTAATCTATTAAGCTCTTAAAGTTAGATTTGATCCTAGATTTTTACATCCTACCACTATATTCTTCTAAGGAACCTACTAACACAATTAAAAAGCTCAAATCAATAAGCCTTACACTAACTCAAAACATGCTGAATCAGTAAACTTCAGGGAACATATGGTGAAGTTGCAGACTAGAATAAGCACCAATAAAAAGCTCTAATGACTACATAAAATCTACTCAGATGCAATCTACATTATAAACTACTTGAATGACTAAAGTTCAGATAATCATATCAGCTAATAGGTACATATTTAAGACTAACCTGAAGCTGCATATTGAAAACAGGACAGAACTAGGAACACAAGGCAGTGATGAAAAACTTGACACTAAGATCACAATTCTTCCTATACTTTCACCTAAACTGGTTTACTTGAATTTACACTTATTGAAAATCATTTTAACAACGGATTTAATTCAAAACCAAACACCCCTTAAGAACAACAATTTACAAAAGCTTTTAAGAACTTGATGTATAAGGACTCAAACTGATTTGTTAAACTCAAACAAACATAAAACTAAACTTTTCAGCAGATTAAAACACAAAATTAACTTGAGATTGAATTAACAAATTCGTTTGACTATTGTTGACTTTTGTGAACAAAATTGAATTTGAGATAAGTAAAAGCATAAACGAACTCATACAAGCTTATAAAAGCTTATACGAGTTCAATGATCAGTGATGCAAGCTTATGAGATAATAGCAACAACAAATTTGTAAATTGAGGTAAAATGACAATTATAGAAACTGATTTTATAAAACTGAGCTTATAACTAGAACATTGTGATTACAAGGCTTAATTGACAACATAAAATATAAAATGACAATGTAATTAAAAGTGGTAACAATTTTCAAAATGCATGAAAATTGGACAAACTGGTCTTGTGGAGATGAAGTGGGTTTTATAGCCTGATGAGGAGAAGCCTTGGGTTCCTTTTAGAAGCTTCATGAAGCATTAATCTCTGCCATTGATTCATTCTCTTGTCTCCATCTCTATTCTCAATCGTTGGATCACTTTGGATGAGGTGTCTCGACCAATCATATGCTTCCAATTCGCCAGGCTGGCAATCCAGGCGTCACACACATCTGACACGTTTGCAAAAGGCTTCTAGAAGCAATTTAGTACGGGTAAAAGTTGGGAATGCAGGGTGAAAGTGAAGGATGGTGGTAAACAGTAAATGGGTATTTGTTTTAGGCGCGTATCTGGTGTTTGGGTGGTTTCTTTATTTTTGTTTGACTGAGGGTATTTGTTTGACCAGGGGTAACTCTTTTGTGTTGACCGGCTATGAAATACTTTTGACCATAGTTTTTATTAGTGAAAAACGAGTGGGTAAATGTTGGAACGGGTATAGCTTTGTAGAAAACGGGTTAGGATGTTGTTGGACATGGTTGGGCTTTAGGGATTTTTGGGCCAAGGGATAGGGTTGTGGAAATAGGATATTGGATTAGAATTTATATTGGATAATAAGTAAGTGTAAAATGTAAAATCCAAACTTTCAACCATAAGGACCATTCATGTAATATTGAAAACACCAAGGACCAAAGGTGTGATTCATGAAATGGTGAAGGTATGTTTCGGGATTTGGTTAAATGGATTTCATGAGGGGTGAAATGGTAAATGTGGGAAAGTGAAGGGTGTAAAGTGAAAAACTTCCAAACTTGATCCGGAAGATCTTTTAAGCATCAAAATCCCTAAAATAGCATCCCGGCATCGGCTTTAGCACTCTTCTTTCTCTCGTGCCCGGTTTTCTTCGGTTTTGGCTTCCTTTTTGTCTGTTTCGTCATATCCGTACCTGCACAAGCAAAAACTCAAGAAACACGCAAATATTAAGCATTAACGGCTCTTTCTTGGTTATTTTGGGTCTATATTTGATAAAGAATTTATATGTGTTTTAGCACATATCAGGACTCAAGGGCCGAAGACCATTGGGCCGTGAGTTTTGTTGTGTTCGGTTGGACTAGGCCGAGACCCAACCCCCTCCTCAAGCCCTAAACTAAAAATGATACCACTATAAATATAATGCATTTACAAGAAATTGAAACCCTAGTTTTGTTGCCTCTTCTTTTCTTTTTCTCCTATTCGGCCGAACCTTACACATTGGTGTCGAGAGTTTTGTTTTCAAGCAAGCTAAGGTATAACATGTTTATTAGTCTTCGTTCGTTACACCTTATGTATATATATTGTAACTTGTTTCGTTTAGTTGAGTCTTTTGTTCTCTTTTTTGTGACCGAGCCGTGGGAACCAAACAAAGACAAACCATAATAATTTAAACCTTATAATTAGTAAAGAGCTTGTTACGTAATAAGTATTATTGAATCGGATCATGTTTAAGTCACGCTATATAGAACCGAACCATGTATATAATTCGGCTAAGGTATAAAAACATGATAACTTGAATATATAAAGTACTTAGATGAGCTAGGACTTGCGTAAAGTGTTGTAGTTGAAACCTTAGGTTTGAACCGAACCATATAAGAGTTTTGAAAGTGTGTTTAGTAAGTAAGATCATGTGAAACCTAAACCCTAGTTTAATGTGTAAACGTGCATGGGTATAAAAGTTGACGTATAACATGTATATGAGTAACATATGATTAAGACATGAACGTGTTGAGTAAATAACAAGAGTAATGAGTCATTTATTGACGTAACATATAAAGTAAATGCACATTAATATGATATTAAAAGAATGAGAAAACCCTAGAACATAAATGAGAGTCGATTAGGGTTTGAAACTAAGTGTGTGTTAATTCGTTATTTCATGTGTGAGTTATGACGTTTAAACTATTTTCACATTTAACCCTAAACTTTAATAAATGACATAATGAACCTTAATCTACGATATTGTTTATAAAACACTTAAGTCTCATTTAATTATAAACCCTAAAGTATTAAGATCATTAAATATATTAAGTATGAACACCAAATATTAAGAGATCATTTCGACGATTATGGAATCATAAATAACATGTACGGCCGTTAATGTGTATAGGTTCTGTGAAGAAGGAGTAATCCTTTGCTTTCCGTATTTCTGCTTTTCGATCATTTGCTTTGGAATAAGGTACATATATTCTGACCTTTTCAGTAAAGGTTCCTTATAACGTTTTCTTTTCGTTAGCTTTTATATTAGGATTTCCTAAGCCTTTGCTATGAACCCTATTTTGTTTATTTGAGCTGTTGCTTATCTGAACTTTGATTTTTGAATCATAAAACATTTGATTTTGAACTATATGATATGAAAACTTTGACTTTGAAAACATGATTTAATCTTTGATAAATTATGATCTATGTCAGTTTTGACATTCTAATTTGACCTAAGATAGTTTGACACCCGAGCCAAATAATAACTAGTCATGGGAGTTCCATGTCCGTGTCAGTGATGCACTTCTGACATGACTCTAGGGCAGTAGAGTGAAGTTCTGCCACGTCCCTTACCTGTTATCTGTTATGAGCTCAAGTTATATTATATTACCAATATATGTTTGTGGGACGTATGGGTGCATCCTAGATATGTTATATGTTATATGTTATATATTATATGTTATATGTTGTATGTTATCTGATGATTGATGCTGCGTGCATGCACGTCCTTCATAACTCTGGTAGGTCTCCCCTACAAATGTTGCCTTGTGTGATTATGAATATGAATATGAATATGATTATGATATGGCATATGTGTCTGGGCTCGAGGTAGTTAGCTATAAACTTATTCTATTATTCTGATTTATAATTTGAAATGATTATGATTTTGCTATCTTTCTTTCACTTTATTTCTTATTCGTTTTCGTTTCGTATTCGTTTTGCTTGTATATCTGTTCACTGGGCTTTTGAAGCTCAGCCGCATTTCTTTTCTTCCGCGGCAGGTATCTAAGCATTGGAGCTGGGTTATGCTTTAGGATGAGTGCTGAGTGGACATACCTTAGAGATATTTAGCTTTGATCTTATGATGCCATTTAAGACTTTATATTTCAGATATTTCATTTGGAGTTTATTTTTCCGCTGGGACCTATGTATTGAAGTCATTTTGACTTGAATTATTTCAGTATTTATGTTAAGACTTCTTTTGGATATTTATGTTTGCTTTGATATGACACCATTATTTGTGATTCCTTTACCCTTGTCGGGTCGGGGCGTTACATGTTATGTAAAACAAAAAGACACTATAAATTCTAATCAAAAATGTATTTGAAATATAGTTATTTCACGTATAACGGCTTATCATCACAGTTGTTATACTATCAAAAAAAAAAAAAAAAAAAAAAAAAATCACTATATCTGTTTTTATCACTGGTGATATACCATTAAATATACAAGTTATCTGCGTCTGCTCTTCATCGTCATCAGTACCATCAGTACCTCTACCACTACTAGTAACACTACGACTACGAAAAGTCATAACTAAACCACCACCTCTACCACAAAAAACACTAAAAATGTATCAGTTATCGCGCTACATGATCTCTAATCGTGTGACAAGTAATCAATTATCGCTACATCTGTGTCTATCACTAGTGATATACCATAAAATATTTCTCTGTCACACTAAAAAACGCATCATAAGTTACATCAAAATTATACTCATAACAAGCTAAAAACATATACATTATCACGAAGAACGCTAAAAGTCAAATCGACGTTTGCTACCACTACTACTATCACTACCACTATACTGAAGCACCACCAGCACCACTACCACTACCACCACCACCACTACCACTACCACCACCACTACCAGTATCAAAACTAAACCACTAAGACTACCAAATCACTACCACATCTACCACAACTGTTTTACAGTATGACACTTAAAAACACCTAAAAACATCTAAAATCAGCAAAATCTTCATAAATTTCTTCTTCTTTTACAGTATGACAGCAAAATATCAAATAAATACATAATCATCAATTGCATGTCATTAATACAGCAAAAAAATACAGAAAAATGTTCATAAATAGCAATAACATTCATAAATAAGTATAAAATCAGTAGAGATACATAAATAACATCTAAATAATTAGTTTTAAGCATCGTACCTTTGTTTTCGGAGTTGGTAGGTTTGTTTTGATCCATTTTTTTTTTGTGCTTTTTCTTCTTCAGTTGAAGATTGATGCGTTTTTGTGTTTTTTTTTTTTTTTTTTTGATTTTGACGGTTAATTGTTGGTGATTTTGATTGTTATGGTTTGTTTTTAGTGAGAGATTTTAGTGAGAGAAAGTGACGTGTTGTTTTTTCTGATGAAAATGACGCGTGTGTTGTGTTTATGTGGTTGAGGGAAGTTTCACGTTTTGGCAAGATTAGTCCATCCGTGTTTTTTATCATTAAAAAATGTTTTTTGATTGAACGGTTGATAGGTGTCCCTTAATAAGTAGGGGATTGATGGTTTCTAAAATAAAGTCTCTCTAACTACCGTATATTATATTCTCTAGTAGTATATACACCTATACTACTGTAAGATTTGTGAACAAACATGCACGAAAGGATCTTTAGCTTAATGTTATATACCCTAAACACATATTGTGGGCATGATTTGCTTTTTTATCAAAACAAATCTACCTAATACACATGCAAATGAAAGACATTCAATTATCAAAAACAAGGGTATCTTGATTTATTGTCCCTATTTGGATACTGAATTTTATTCTTTTGTCGCATTTCTATCGTACATGTTAACAAAAGAAGGCTTAAGAAGGAGGACAGGAAGGTGTTGAAGGGAGGTGCTATCTGGGGTTATGTTTGTGGAGAAGGTGGGCTTTAGAAGAGTATCCACTTGCAAATATTCAAATGATATTGGTTTTGACATCTCTTCCAATAACTTATTGTTAGATAAGTGGAATATTTTGCGTCACTGTTCTTATTTTTTTTATTATCATTATCAACTTCTATCTTAAGTTAACATATAGATGATATAATTAATTGGATTCGGAAAAGAAAAAAATAATAATAAATAACAAACTTGCCCGATAGTACTAGACCTCGTCAATAGGGAGGTGGATTTATTAAAAGAAAAAGTAGGGAGATGGATTAATCATTTCTTTCTAGATAGAAAAAAACATAGTTTTAAATAAGAAGGAAGGTTTCTTTGCGATCTACTCATATTCAACAACCGGGTTATGCATTATTTATTTGGGTTTTTCTAACATGTGCCCCGGGGGCACATGTTAAGCACACCAAAAGAACGGCGGGATTTACGAAAAAGAACATTCGGACTCACAAAAAATACACTTTTCAAATAAAATATGTGCGCCCGGACGTCCTTTTTCGTGGGTTCCCCCGTCCTTTTGGTGTGCTTAACATGTGCCCCGGGGCACATGTTAAAAAAACCCTATTTATTTATTTATGTTCAGGTCATTTGGGAAAAAACGAGTTTTTGTCTCAAATGTACATGAATAATTGAAGTATCCTTGTGACTGGTTTTAACTCTTTTCCCCATCCTAAAATACGTATATAATGAGGTTTGAATAAGGGTGAAGGCTGAATATACATAACAAACTTTTTTAAATTAACCAATATACGTAACATATTTATTTTATTCACAATATACGTAATATACTTTCAAATACTTACCAATATACGTAATATTGACAGGTTACCACTTTAGAAAGTTACAGTAATAGTCCCTGTCGTTTGCGTTGACTTTCACCGTTAGTCATTTGACATTTTTTTACTTAAAAAAGTTACAATAATGGTCCTTGTGGTTTGCTTTAACTTTCAATGTTAGTCATTCGACTTTCATCTTTTTTATATACGTTTTTATACACGTTTTTTACACTTTTTTATACATGTTTTTTAAACACGTTTTTATATACGTTTTTTACAAGTTTATACACGTTTTCTTTACAGTTTTTATATACGTTTTTACACGTTTTTATACATGTTTTTTACACACATTTTTATATACGTTTTTTACACGTTTTTATGCACGTGTTTATACACAGTTTTATATATGTTTTTTTACACGTTTTGATACACGGTTTTACATTTTTTACACGTTTTTATACACGTTTTTTGCACACGTTTTTATATACGGTTTTTACACGATTTTATACATATTTTTATACACAGTTTTATATACATTTTTTACACGTTTTTATACACGTTTTTAACACATGTTTTTATACACGTTTTTTACACGATTTTATGCTCATTTTTATACACGGTTTTATATACGTTTTTATACGTTTTTTAACATGGTTTTATACACATTTTTAAAACCATTTTTTTAAATGTGTATAAAAATGTGCATAAAAACGTGTAAAAAAGTATATAAAACCATGTATAAAAACGTGCATAAAATTGTGTAAAAAACCGTATATAAAAGGGATAAGGATCCTCTCATGTTCATTTTAACACGAAAAATAATGTCATGCTTGTTGTGATTTTGCTAAAAGTTTTGATTTTTAGTATATGTAATTAACGATTTTAAAAACTTTTAACTTTGAATGTGTTTGGCTCTCCTTAAATAAACATGTTACGCAACTGCTTTACGTGCATCGAGGATTGTTATATACAAAAGGTACAATTTTAGTAAGGGTTTTGTTAATAGGTAGTGGATCAATTGAAAATTGGAATAATTTAAAAATTGTAGAAAGCCACTCATCATCTGACAAGTGTTCATCATCTATTTTATTTAAAAAATCCGCCTAGGGGTAAAATCGTAAAATTACACCTTTTTTTACTTTTCCACCCCAAATTTCAAACGCAAATAACTTTCAAACGACAAACTTTTACGAAAAACCGATTTCACCATAATTTTTAAAATTCGATTCTCTTTAATTTGGTATAAATCTTGATAAATATTTCGAACTTTTTTTTTTTACATATCAAATGGTTCTTGATTTTCTTGATTTTTTTTGGCATTTTCGGCCCTATTTTTTACGCTCATAAATGTCGAATCTTGAAAAACTTAAAACATGAAAGTTATAGATTTTTGTTCACTCTTTACCCAGAAATTCAAATCACTCAAATTCGATGTCATATGGGTAAGATATAACACGTTAAAGATGGTGTTTTACTCATATTTGTTGCATACAAGGTGTTTGATGAAATGTCTAGCTTAGATTTTTAGTGTTAAAGTTGAGCTAAATGCACTAATTTTTGTCCCACAACGCATCATTAATCATTTTATTAATGTAAGGTTCAAAAAGTGATGTTTTTAACTATTAAAACTGATGAACAAAAGTGATGAACTGATGAACCAAATCAAACTGTTAAAAAAAAGCATAAAAGCAAAACTGATGAACCTAACTAAACTGATGAACCAAACCAATAACTGAAACTATGATTGATGAACCTAACTAAACTGATGAACCAAACCAAAACTGAAACTATGATTGATGAACCAAACCAAACTGATGAACCAAACCAAAAAATGATGAACCAAAACCAAAACTGATGAACCAAACCAAAACTGAAACTATGATTCATGAACCAAGAGAACCAAACTGATGAACCAAACCAAAAACTGATGAACCAAACCAAACTAAAACTGAAACTGTGATTGATGAACCAAAATAAACTGATGAACAAAACAAAACAAACACCAACATGTTAAGCTGAAACTATGATTGATGAACCAAAATAAACTGATGAACTATGTTTGATTTGGTTCATCAGTTTTGGTTTGGTTCATCAGTTCATCAGTTTGGTTTGGTTCATCAGTTTTGATTTGATTCATCAGTTCATCAGATTGATGAACCAAGATTAACTGATGAACAAAACGTGCATTTTTATTTTAAATTAACGACTAAAAAAACAACACTTTTTGAATCTTACATTAATAAAATAATTAATGATGCGTTGTGGTATAAAATTTAGAGCATTTAACGCAATTTTAAAACTAAAAATCTAAACTAGACATTTTATCAAACACATTGTGTGCAACTGATAAGGTTTTAAAAGGTACCATTTTGAGGGGTCATTTAAGTCCTTATTTGATCACTTTTGTATCCGTTATTGCTTAATATCGTTCCTTTTCACTTTTTAGGTCTCGTGAAGGCAAAATGCTGGAATGACACTTATTTGGACAGAAAGGCGCGAATATATGAAGAAAATGGCCAAAGTCGAAATCAGACACTCACAGTCGCTGAATGTAGAAGGCGACGGCGTCATGTTCTATGTACGACGCCGTCGGAGAATTGTTGTGACGGGTCAGAACTCAAAACTCGTGTTTTCAAGAGACGGCGTCTAGTGTGAAAGAGTAGGCCGTCGCTACTCAGACGGCCTAGATGCGATCCAGACGACGTCAGAAGCTGAAGAGGACGGCGTCACGGACATAAGGTGACGCCGTCGCAAGGTTAACGTGGCCAAGACGAAACCCTAATGGCGGCGACACGACGGCGTCACTAAACATAAGGTGACGCCGTCGCAATTGTAATCTTATATATAGAATCCGAATTTTTCAGTCTTTGTGTGGAGAGTCTTTGGAGTAAAAACCTAAAACCGAACCTAAGGTGTCTTGTACAGTATTTTAGGGTTTTTAACCCTATCTTACACCAAGATAAGTCTTTGCTTCATTAATTCAATTATGTCTTTGATTATTTGTGTGTATGCTTGCATGTTCTCCATGTCCGGCTAATTTATTTGTGTGTTTGCTTAGGAAGTATGAAACTTAATTATTGAATATTGATTGGTTGTTTCTTATCTTAGTTGATTAATGATCTAGTAATGCGATAGGTCATTCGTTGTGTACTTAATGCTTGATTCATCTTTGTGAACCTTAGAGTATGATTACCTGAGTGATTGTAGGCTAAAACATCCGTAGAGTGCCTTAGAGTAGGAGTCTATAATCTCTACGTGGATTTTTAGACAAGACCCTTTGGTAAGTTCAAAGAGTTAGGGAGAAACGCATACCCTACAACTTTAGAAACACAACGCAACTAGGAATAAGACGTGACACTCAACCATCAATAGGAGATAATTAAGGAGTAATACAAACTAAGTAAACACATCTTTAAACTATCATACGAGCACACATTAATTAGACATAGACTCCCACAACCTTAGTTTAGATAATTAGATAATAGTAGAGTAATCGGTAGAAATACCAACCCCCCAAATCCAATACCCGAGATTCGTACCTTTCCATTTTCATAAAATATAAAAAAAGATAAAAAATAATCTTCCTCAACCTTAACCTTAGCGTAGTAACTCCCTACTAGCATTCCTATTCCCCTAGAGAACGATATCAATACCCGTGGCTTACCCTAATTACTACACTACAACGATTAGGTTCACTGCCTAGGGTGTTATAAAACTTGCTCGAAGAAAAGGAAGTTCCTTTGACCCCGAACGACGCGTGTCGCGTTATCAAGTTTTTGGCGCCGCTGCCGGGGAATAGAATAGCTAGTTAGTAGTCCACCTCGTTTAGGTTTCTTTGCTTGATTCCTATCAAGTAAATTTTTCTTATTTTTAGATTTCTCTTAGTCTATCCCCCTTCTTCGTAACCTTTGTTCGTAACCCCATCACTCTTCATCATGGAGAATGATAACCAACCACCACTCGATAACCAACAACCAAACAACGCTTCACCACCAAACAAATACCCACTGCTTGACCCAGCCTCTGCTAACCAACTTCGAGCCCGTATCATGAGTGAGATTGGAGAGCTTAGGAAATTAAATATGATAATTGAGAACACACTTGAGGAAGCCCTTAAGGAATCTGATCAACCCCTAGATAGTGATTCGACTACAAGTGATTCGGATGATGATCTAGAAGAAGGAAATTATAAGATGTTAAAAATTATGGAGGGTAGTAAGGAGAAGGGAGAACTTAGGGAGTACTTTGATTCATACCCTAAAAGGAAAGAAACCGCTTATCACCATAATGTGGTTAATTTTCCAAGACCACCTTTCGAGCCTCGTATAAGGAGGGGAAACCCTAAAAACATCAAAATACCTTGTATGATTGGATACTTATACAGGGATCACACCTACATTGATTATAAGGCACCCATGAATATAATGTCTAGGCTCTATTACAATTGGATCATGAGCAAAAAGCTAGAGCCTATGAGGGACCCCTTTCGCCCTAGGAAAGCAAGTAACTATGTGGGGAGGGTTAAGGGATTGCACGTGTTCATAGGTAATTTCACATATAGGTGTGATTTCATGATTCTGGAAAATGTCAAAGGAATCATTGATGGGTTTTTAGGAGATGTGATACTTGGGAAACCATTTATAGAAGAGTCTAAGATGGTTTATGATAAAGAAAAAGGAATAATCGAGTTCTCAAACGAAACCGAGAATGTTAAATATGTAATGCCAAACAAGAATAAGAATTTTGAGGGCATGGATAATTTAGATGTAGATAACATTCCGGCATTCGAAGTAGACTGGAAGAACAAAGTTTACTACACTGCTTGTCTTGAACTAGGGCCTGAATATATTCGTGATGAAAGAAGAGTTAAGGAGATCGAATGGGCCTCTAAGATTAAGAAAACGTAGGAGCACGACTATGAGTCTAGCTACAAGACTCTTTAATAAAGAAAAGAGCTTCGTGGGAGGCAACCCATGCTTAATTGTTTGCTTGTTAGTGTCATATATCTTTTATTAATTGTTTATCCTCATGTTTAAATTTGTAAAAATGCTTTATTTTGTTTTTAACTTCGTCTTAATTACATATAAAGGTATTTTACATAAGGGATAAGTGTAGGGAGGATTACACACGTTTTCAAAAGAAACGTAAACATGAGAATAACAATTAACTAAAAGATATATATGTTTGTTTGTTCGAGTCAAATGCTTGTATCGAGTCATAATGGATGTTTTGCAGAAATTTTTCCAGATTCTAAAGATGTAAATTTTCCAGAAATTTTTCCAGAAAATCGCAGACCAGTTTTTGTCAGGATAACCTGACGGCGTCAGGATTGCAACCTGACGGCGTCAGGAAGGAGTAAAAACGTCAGATTACTTTTTCTCGTTTTCTGAGCTACTTATAAAATTTTGGAATTTTCCAGGTCTTAATTTTCTTAGAAATTCTGTAAACATTCATTCCACAAGCATTATATCCTAGTATAAATCGAGTCTTATATATATTATTACCGCCGATTTTACGCGAAGGTTTCGTTTGTTTTCTTCAAGTTTGCAGGTTTAGTTTGTCAAGAAGAAGTTACATAAGATTGGAAGGAGCTTTTCACGCAATTATTCTTCTTGAAAAGAATTTAACCACCACTTTACACGGATCCTACCGAGCTAATCAGGGGAGTATTAGTTTCTTTCGTTTTTAATTACCTTCTTTTATCATAACTTTGATACTTTCGGGGAACATTGGGGACAATGTTCAGTTTAAGTGTAGGGAGGGAAAATAAAACGGGAACTTTGAAACTATGCTTATCCTTGACTATTTGCTTTGTCCAATTGTGATTGTGTAATAAACCATGAGAAATGTCGGTTAGGGTAATTTTGGCACCAAATATAAAATTTTTCATGACATATAAGAGTGGGCCATTAGTCTTAACAAAAGCGTCTCATGGATAGGAAGTTATATGACTAGCACAAAAACCCTTTACCACCCAAATTCCACCCAAAATGTGAGGATCGCCCTTAGATTAGTAGGAATTGAAGCATTCATCTTTAATGCTTAGAGTGTGAACCGGTAGTATATTAGATTCTAGAACTTGTTTTGTGATGCATTCCGAGATCGCAAGTGAGGCTACACTTGTGTAGTTAGGAATAACTAAATGATAAGAGGCATTAGGATAAACCCTTGTTTGATACATGTAATATAATTACTTCTTCCACATCGGTTGAGTAATTCCCCCACACCCTTTGCGTTGTACTCATCTTTAGTACACGATACCCCTAGTTAACCCCTCAGAGCCTATCCTTTTCGCGGTTCTCGTGATATTTCAGTTTTTCCGGAATATCAATGAAGAGCATTGTTTACACCCCACCCCCAAATATACACCCAAATCGCCTTAGCCTACCCCTTATGCACTCACTTTTAGTGCAATTATTTGTTATCACCCCAAACCCTTAGTTCAATTATCTAGTTGCTTGCATAAGTTGCTAAGTCGAGTCATATCCTTTGTATACAGTTTTGGGATGATTGGGATTCATGGGAAAAGTTAAAGTTTATGAAATGACGGGAAGGGAACGTTAAATTCAAATTCCCTTTGTTTGCGTAATAATGTACCCCAAGTGTTTTGATCTTTTCGATTCGGGTCAAATTAGTGTTAGAATAATAAAAACTCAAGTGTAGGGATATGCCTGTAAATCCCTAGTATTTTGATGTTATCGTAGAGGATGGTAGAGTAAAAGTGTATGATGAAAAAAAAAAAAAAAAAAAAAAAAAAAAAAAAAAAAAAAAAAAAAAAATAGAAAAAAAAAGAAAAAGAAAAAAAAAAAAAAAAAAAAAAAAAAAAAAAAAAAAAAAAAAAAAAAAAAAAAAACATACGGGCTACCATCCTACATCTATCTTTTAATTTATGTTTGTTTATTTCAGTTATCTAGAGTTTAGAGTGTCGAGTCTTGGCTTAGCAACGCCATTCTTCATATGCATTTAACATAGAGATTTTTGACTTACCACCACTTAATAGCCTATCCCACCAAACCCTTATTTCCCTACCGTAAGCCTAACGTTACAACCCTTTAAAAGACCTCTTTGATAGTCTTTCCTAGGTGCTTACGCCAAAGCGATGGAGGTTTGATCTATTCTCAAGCCTATGGTAATCTATGTACTAGGACCGGTTAATGAGTGTTTATCTTCCATTTCCTATTTTGTTATATTTCATATACACCCGAGAGAGATGTGAGTATCCAAACACCCCATGTGAGGTGCTAGTATGTAATTTCCGTGCTTGTTATGACTTTTGCGGGGCTTATATGTGTTGTGGACCGTTTTGAATTAATGCTGAATGACCCCTAACTTACAAATTAATTGGTTAAAAGCACATTTGCTTGAGGACAAGCAAATAACAAGTGTAGGGATATTTGATAAGGTTTTAAAAGGTACCATTTTGAGGGGTCATTTAAGTCCTTATTTGATCACTTTTGTATCCGTTATTGCTTAATATCGTTCCTTTTCACTTTTTAGGTCTCGTGAAGGCAAAATGCTGGAATGACACTTATTTGGACAGAAAGGCGCGAATATATGAAGAAAATGGCCAAAGTCGAAATCAGACACTCACAGTCGCTGAATGTAGAAGGCGACGGCGTCATGTTCTATGTACGACGCCGTCGGAGAATTGTTGTGACGGGTCAGAACTCAAAACTCGTGTTTTCAAGAGACGGCGTCTAGTGTGAAAGAGTAGGCCGTCGCTACTCAGACGGCCTAGATGCGATCCAGACGACGTCAGAAGCTGAAGAGGACGGCGTCACGGACATAAGGTGACGCCGTCGCAAGGTTAACGTGGCCAAGACGAAACCCTAATGGCGGCGACACGACGGCGTCACTAAACATAAGGTGACGCCGTCGCAATTGTAATCTTATATATAGAATCCGAATTTTTCAGTCTTTGTGTGGAGAGTCTTTGGAGTAAAAACCTAAAACCGAACCTAAGGTGTCTTGTATAGTATTTTAGGGTTTTTAACCCTATCTTACACCAAGATAAGTCTTTGCTTCATTAATTCAATTATGTCTTTGATTATTTGTGTGTATGCTTGCATGTTCTCCATGTCCGGCTAATTTATTTGTGTGTTTGCTTAGGAAGTATGAAACTTAATTATTGAATATTGATTGGTTGTTTCTTATCTTAGTTGATTAATGATCTAGTAATGCGATAGGTCATTCGTTGTGTACTTAATGCTTGATTCATCTTTGTGAACCTTAGAGTATGATTACCTGAGTGATTGTAGGCTAAAACATCCGAAGAGTGCCTTAGAGTAGGAGTCTATAATCTCTACGTGGATTTGTAGACAAGACCCTTTGGTAAGTTGAAAGAGTTAGGGAGAAACGCATACCCTACAACTTTAGAAACACAACGCAACTAGGAATAAGACGTGACACTCAACCATCAATAGGAGATAATTAAGGAGTAATACAAACTAAGTAAACACATCTTTAAACTATCATACGAGCACACATTAATTAGACATAGACTCCCACAACCTTAGTTTAGATAATTAGATAATAGTAGAGTAATCGGTAGAAATACCAACCCCCCAAATCCAATACCCGAGATTCGTACCTTTCCATTTTCATAAAATATAAAAAAAGATAAAAAATAATCTTCCTCAACCTTAACCTTAGCGTAGTAACTCCCTACTAGCATTCCTATTCCCCTAGAGAACGATATCAATACCCGTGGCTTACCCTAATTACTACACTACAACGATTAGGTTCACTGCCTAGGGTGTTATAAAACTTGCTCGAAGAAAAGGAAGTTCCTTTGACCCCGAACGACGCGTGTCGCGTTATCAGCAACAAATATGACTAAAACGCCAATTTTAACGTGCGATATCTCACTTATTTCATATCGGATTAGAGTGATTCAAAAACTTGTGTAAAGAGTGAACTAAAATCTACAACTTTCGTGTTTTAAATTTTGCGTAAGTCAACCTTTAAATTAGATAAAAGTATGGTCGAATATGTCAAAAATTTCAAGAAAATCATAACCCACTTGAAATCTTAAAAAAAAAAGTTCCGATTTATATATCAAGATTTATACCAAATTAAAGATAATCGAATTTTAAAAATTATGGTGAAATCGGTTTTTCGTAAAAGTTTGTCGTTTGAAAGTTATTTGCGTTTGAAATTTGAGGTGAAATTAAAAAAACGGGTCAAATGACCAATATACCCTCTAACCGAAATATTAAATTAGAAAGAGAAGAAGTGGATGGGGGACACATGGCGCTACTTTATTGGTTTTCTACACTTTTTATTTTGTTCCCCTTTTCAAATGATCGCACCTCTTTGTTAATATGTGTCTACTGGTCACATGTTAAATTGAAGAGTTATTTACATTTTTGGTTTTTGAGTTATGATCAAATTACATGTTTGGTCTATAAAACTTTGAAAGTGCATTGATAGTTTTCATTTTAAAGTTTGGATTGCATTTTTAGTCTTTAATCGGTGTGAAATTACCAAATTATTCTTGTCTTCTCTGATAAGACAAACTGTATTTTAGTCATTTCACTTTATTCTGGGACCAAAATTACAATCCAAACTTCAAAATTGAGACTATTATTGCACTTTAAAAATTTTAGGGACCAAACCTACAACTTGGCCATACCACAAAAACCAAAAATGCAATTAACTCTAAATTGTATTCAATTAACATTTATTTTCCTTTTATAACAAAAAATGCATTTAATAAATATTAATTATAAATATAAATTACCATGTTTAAATACATTTTCTCTTTAAATACAAAAACTTTCCATTTGAATATAGGTTAATGTTGAAGCAAATTCCCGCGGTCCGGTTTGACTTGAGAGTTTGGCTTCAATCAATGAAGCCGGAAGAAATAAACGTTCCTTCCTGCACAATGCACGACACGCGTTAGCCTCGTCCTGGAGGATATCCAGGACCAAGCTCCGGCGTGAAAGTAAGCTAGGGGTAATAGTAATGAATGCGGTGATTAATGTAGGTGTGTGTGTATTTATTGCAAAACATTAAATGTGTTGGGGTATTTATACTACCCCAACTATGTACCTGCGTCATTGTAGATTCACTATTCGCGCAGGCCTATATTACCTGCCTGTAGGTCTATAGCCACCCTAGTTGATAGGCCACGTGGTGAGAATCCCTTAAAAGCTGGATACAGTCGCGTGTCGTCCGGGCGGCAGAACTCCTCGTCCGGACAACGATCCCGACGGACACTGAGTCGTCCGGCCATATACGCCAACATGTCCCCCCCCAGTATTGTGTCATCGGGTAAGATCCGATGGTGCAATACTTGAGATCATTAAATATTTATGAAAAAGAGCGTTTTGTTTCGACCCATCGCGGGCCTTAGTAACGTCCGTGATATTGGGCTATTCTGATGGGCCTGGCTATCTAATGGGCTTTTATCCACATCTCTTTGTTTTCCAAGAAAGACGTGGACGTGTGAGATTGAGCCACGTCGCCTGTTACTGACTGATGGGACGTTTGACAGTCTGTTAGGGTTTTTTTCACCGCCTATATATATGCTTTTTACCACAGTTATTATTTCACATCTCTCTCTTACATTCTGAATTGCTCCTGCTCGCCGGATTTCTTCTTCGCTTCTATAAGGGTTGTCTCGTTCTTCCTTGTAATTATTTGTACATCCCCTTCGGCATCCTTTTAGTAATGGCCGAACAAGTAACCGAGGAACAGAGCCATCCTACTTCGACCGAAGCTATCCAACCTCCGGTAGTTCCGAAGTTCGACATGCATATATACACATCTAAACTAACACAACCTGAACTGGATAACATAATCGTAGAATACGGTATTCCCAATTACCTCCGTCCTCGCCTTCCTCCGGACGATATGACCATGGACCAGCTTCCGGCTGACACAATTGGTATATACCCCCAGCAGTTGGATACCGGAGGTGTTAGGGTTCCTTTTTCTTCCTTCCTATTGAATGTAATTAGACACTTTAGGGTCCACTTTTCCCAGCTGGTTCCTCTAGGCCTGAACCGAGTGACTCTTTTTGAGATTAGATGCTATAGTTTGGGTATCCGCACCAGGGTATCCTTGTTCCGGGCGTTTTATCGTTTGTGCAAGCAGGGGCACTGGTTTTCCTTCGAGAGCAGGACAGGTAAGAAGGCCTATAAGTGCTTCAAAGAGGTGCTCACCGGTCTTAAACATTGGAAAGAAAAATTCTTCTTGATTGACCGTAGGGCAATTCCGTATGCTATGGCGTGGAGACACAAGGATTCCAAGATTACAGATCCTTATCCGGATGGTTTTTCCGAGGTGGACGCTGAGAAGTTGAGTAGCACCCTGATTTTGCTAAGGAAACCTACCATAAGCTTACTATGGATGTGTCATCTTTCCTCGGTCTTCAAGAATCCAGGGTTCGAGCCTCTTCTAAAGGATGCCGAGGGTCATGGTAATTATTTGTCTTGTGCCATTGGCTTTGTTGTGTTTATTGCTTTGTTTTTCTTTAACAATCCCTTTTCTTTGCAGTTGTCACCATGTCTGAATATTTGGAACTCCCCGAATGAGACAATACCGTGGTAAGTAAAGGTCCTGCCGTGGACCCCAACCGGGAAATTCCTAAAAGGACCGCAGATCCCCTTCCGGTAGGCACGACCATTCCGGCAAAAGACGCCACAACTAGGAGGGCCGAGGAGGCTGACCCGGATGTAGTGGCGGCCAGGGAGAAGAAAGAAAAAGAGGCCAGGGAGAGGAAAGAAAGGGAAGCGGCCAAAAGAAAGTGTAACACCCCGACCCGACCAGGGTAAAGATATCACAATACGGTTTCATATCAGAACTTTAACTAATGTACAAAAGCGGAAACAACAGACAAATCATGGCAGACACAATAGCTAAACAGTTCTCATATCAAATCCTAACCTTAGCAGAGTTCAACATAGCAGGTCACATACGCAGACAAATAATTAACCTTCAAAACACTCAATCATATACTGGCACATTCACCTCGCAGATCAACGCATTCACGTAATGATAACAAATCATAATATCAGATATACGAATCATGTTTTAACATATTAATCTTATCTTAGCATGGCAATTAATAATCACTTAAACAAATACGTCATAAGCACATTCACCAACATATCACATCAGAAACATCTTTCTTCTTCAAAAGGTAACATCAGAAAATATATGTATATATATATGTACATGGAGTAGCTAGCTCCCAGAATTTTGTGAAGACGCGTATTGCACACGACATCATTCACCAGATAACATATCGGATAACAGATCAGATCTAGGATGCATCCATACGCCCCTTCCTACATATTCAAAAATATGCTTCACCATCCAGAGACGTGGCAGAACATCACTCTACTGCCCTAGAGTCATATCAGAGGTGCATCACTGATACGGACATGGAACCCCCATGACTAGTTAAATATTTGGTTATAGTCAACCAACTTAAATCAAACAGATTTCAGATATAGCACAGATCATAGTCACACACAAGGTCACAAAATCATATCAGATAGTTCATATCATAAGGTTCATATTCAGATAGACAGAAATCATAAGTTCATATCATAATGGCATATCATATATTCATAAACAGAAGTTCATAACCAGAGATTCAAAATCATAAGTTCATAATCCAAATATAGCAGGATTCAACAAATATATATATCAAAGTCTTCCTAACATAAGTTCACATCAGATATTGCATAGTTCACTAGAACACAATTCAAATAAGTAACAGATCAAGCATTCAGAAAAGGGTTCATAGCAATGGCATTGGGAATCCTAATAAGCATAAGAGATATGACGAAGAAGGAAATCATGAGGGACCTTTACTGAAAAGGTCAGAATATCTGAACGATAACACAAATGTCTTAAAGTAAGACAGAATATCCGTACCTTAAAGCAAATGAGAAGAAAACAAACGAATGAACGAATACGAAGATGTAACGTCGCGTCTCCTCCAACGAATCTACACGGATTATGATTTATTTAATACTTATTAGTACAACAGATTAATCTCATTAATACTTTTAAAGTTGTCAGATTATTCTCATTTTTAGGGACGGACGGAATTACAATGTTTTAGAGTTTCAATTATTAATTAGCCAAACGTATGAGTTTAATATGATGTTCATCTTATTTAAGAGCTTATATGATCATTATTCATAGCATAGGGTTTACAAATGTCAAAGACGGATTTTAAGACTCTCTTTCAAAGTAGTTTACAAAATCTTTAACTTACATGAAATAACGAAATTACACACTTAGCTTTTAACCCTAATCACTCCCTATTTAGGTTCTAGGGTTTCCATACTTTTAACATCATTTATTACGCATTCAAATAACATGTTACTTCCTTTAATGATTTCCACTTTGACCTAGAACGTACGAAAACTCAAACGGAAATTAACTCAAACTCACGCATGTCCTTACGAAATTCATTTACACATGTTGACCCATAGTTACCCAAAATTACATGTTGCACCTTTAAAATCTTTAATTATACGTCCCAACCCTATATTATCAGATTTTACACTTTTAACCCAAAGGTTTTAGAATTTACAAAACATACCCTTTTAAGTTAAATACAATTCGAATGGCCCCTTTAAATATCCAAAATTACACGTTTAACCCCCACACTTATTTTATACGTTTAGTACATGTATTTTACTGTTTTACAAAAATAACCTTTAAGTTTCAATATTTACAAAACCAACCCACAACTTTTATGTAAAACCGATTAGGGCATAATTCAAAAGCAAGCCCTAAACCTAGGTTAAACCAATCATTAGCCCATCATTACTACTTCATTAATTACCCTTAATGATAACAAGAAAACCCTAGTTCATACAAACCCTAATTGTTTCTTTTAAAAACCTTTCCTTTTTATGCGTTTCGAATCAAGAAAAACCCAAGACAATTTACACAAGCTTCGAATTCATGATTATACATTTTATTTAGGTCTTATAACATGTAATAGCTTCTGTAAAAATCAATTCATGATCTCTAAAAATATTATAAGCTCATTCGTTAATTATATACGCTTTTTTTAGGGTTTTCGATTCCAAATAATTTCATACGACATATTAAACATGCATGGAAAATTTTTATGTGTTCTATACGACTTATAGGACTGAATTCAACATTAGAAACATACCCTTGATGAGCTTGTATCGTTGGAACAAAAGAAACACAAAACCTCTATTTGCCGAAACCCTAATTCACCCAAAAACTCCCCACGACTAAAACAGCAACTCTGGAACTCAAACACTATTTTTCCCACCTTCTATACCTTGAATCTCGTCCAAGAAAATTGGTCTCAAGCTCTGGAAACTAGAAGTCGAATTGTTTAGGGTTTTTAGGTCGGTTTGGGGATAATCGATATTTAGGGATTTTTAGGAACCGAATATATGCATATATACTTGAGCTACTATTTTTCTTGTGGGATTTATAATGCATTGGACTTAAATTAAATGGTCTCTTACTAATATAAATTTATATTGGGCTTTTACTAATTAATTTCTTTTATAAACTATTTTAAATATTTTCGGCTAATATGTAAAATACAAAACTAATTTTTATAAAATCATAAACTATAAAAATTACCTTTACAAAGTGTTTAATATTTATTTAGGTCATGTGGGATATTTCTTAAAATTCTCTGAATTTACATAGCTTACTTGGTATTCTTTTGAATTAATTTTTCATACTTTTGATTGTAGGGGTATTTTGGTCTTTTTGTGAATTTTAGAAATTCAGGTATTACAATTCTTCCCCTCTAAAAGAAAATTTCGTCCTCGAAATTGGACAAGACGGAACAGAACAGAGAACGAATAGGATTTCAGAATTTCTAGGAATATATCTAACGTTAATCTTATCTCGAAACAAATGAATTTCTTATCAGAATATTTGAACTCATACTTATTCAGAAATCGAATCAATAGTCAAATACTTTTAATGGATAATTACATACGTATCAGAATAATGGCGGAGAACAGATGAGACGCAGAAAATCAAACGACAATTTCTAACTTATTCGGATATTAAATGATGAGGACATCAAATTCATAGACAGAAATAAATCCTACCGGCCTCAATAGTCGCAGAAATATGGGGAGACATATAAGGTTAAGATAGTCAGAGCAATCTAGAGGTTCGTACAAATCATAACAACTTCGAATTCCAAACGTACAAAACTTATACGAAACAGATATCGACGAAAATCTCACAATTAGGTACGGAATTCAAACGAACATGAGAACTACCAAATAACAGATACAAATCAAAGTCTATACACACATCAATCACAGGCATTTCCCAAACGTCGTATATCTCCAATAAGTTCAGATTATATGATCTCGGTATTATTACGTTGATCAGGCGTCATAATACTTGCATCACATAACAAGTTCTTATTGGCACTATATTCGGTCTTGGTTCATGACAAAACACATAACACATATCAAAACAAAACATATCATATGCAGATAACATACATATAGCAAGTAACCTATAATAACAACCCAGATTCACAAGAGTATACCATCATGATGGCCATACTTCATTCAAACGGAAATAACATCATGAAGAAAATAAATAGCGACAAGACTTATGAGGACTAACGGAAACTTAAAGAATCTGGCAGAAAGAAACAACAACAGGAACTATACTTCCAAAATTTTGTTTTATTTCCATTAATCAAACAAAATTCGCAGAATCGTCTTAAGATGATCTTCCAAAACAAAACTTAAAAATCCCAGATTCAAACGTCAAATGAAAACAAAAGGGCCTAGCTCAAAATCAAACGTCAGAAAATTCTCATAAAGAGATTAACAAATCAGAAACGAAACTCCTATTCTCGTGTCGGATTGAACCTACTAGTAGCCGTAGATTCCAAATCTGAATCCACCTCGTGTTCCTCTTCTTCCTCTTCCTCCTCGTCTTCCTCGTCTTCCTCGCTTATCCATCCGTTCTTGTTTCCTTCATGTTGTGGTAGTAAACGACTAGCAAAGCCACCTTTACGCTTCCTCTCTTCCTCCTCCGGCACACGATCCACAAAGGCATACAGATCGCGACTCTCAGCTCGTCCTACTCCTTCATCCTCAACGAACTTGGGACACCTATCATGATATGTAGTAGTGAAACCTTCGTTGTCAACCACCTTAGTTTCATATTCTTCCACCACCTCTCCGTCAATGGTCCTCAAGGTCAGCTTCTCCTCGATGGTACATGGCCACATATAGGCCGGAACTTTTATCCTCTTATTAGTCCTCTTCACTTTACCATACCTCGTGCAGCCCTTAGCAATGACGACGGCCCACTTCATCTTCTCCTTATGTTGTCTAGCCGGTCCTCGATTACCCTTATCAGATGAACTAGGTCGACGGGGAATAACCATCTAAAAGAAATACCAACTATTAGCAAAGTCGAAGTACTATCGTATACGCAAAGAAGTACGCAGAAGGGAAAATCCTAAATCTACCCACTTCTCACAGGTCATAGCCTAAGCTCTAAGGGTCCTAAAACCTAGAGCTCTGATACCATAAATTGTAACACCCCGACCCGACCAGGGTAAAGATATCACAATACGGTTTCATATCAGAACTTTAACTAATGTACAAAAGCGGAAACAACAGACAAATCATGGCAGACACAATAGCTAAACAGTTCTCATATCAAATCCTAACCTTAGCAGAGTTCAACATAGCAGGTCACATACGCAGACAAATAATTAACCTTCAAAACACTCAATCATATACTGGCACATTCACCTCGCAGATCAACGCATTCACGTAATGATAACAAATCATAATATCAGATATACGAATCATGTTTTAACATATTAATCTTATCTTAGCATGGCAATTAATAATCACTTAAACAAATACGTCATAAGCACATTCACCAACATATCACATCAGAAACATCTTTCTTCTTCAAAAGGTAACATCAGAAAATATATGTATATATATATGTACATGGAGTAGCTAGCTCCCAGAATTTTGTGAAGACGCGTATTGCACACGACATCATTCACCAGATAACATATCGGATAACAGATCAGATCTAGGATGCATCCATACGCCCCTTCCTACATATTCAAAAATATGCTTCACCATCCAGAGACGTGGCAGAACATCACTCTACTGCCCTAGAGTCATATCAGAGGTGCATCACTGATACGGACATGGAACCCCCATGACTAGTTAAATATTTGGTTATAGTCAACCAACTTAAATCAAACAGATTTCAGATATAGCACAGATCATAGTCACACACAAGGTCACAAAATCATATCAAATAGTTCATATCATAAGGTTCATATTCAGATAGACAGAAATCATAAGTTCATATCATAATGGCATATCATATATTCATAAACAGAAGTTCATAACCAGAGATTCAAAATCATAAGTTCATAATCCAAATATAGCAGGATTCAACAAATATATATATCAAAGTCTTCCTAACATAAGTTCACATCAGATATTGCATAGTTCACTAGAACACAATTCAAATAAGTAACAGATCAAGCATTCAGAAAAGGGTTCATAGCAATGGCATTGGGAATCCTAATAAGCATAAGAGATATGACGAAGAAGGAAATCATGAGGGACCTTTACTGAAAAGGTCAGAATATCTGAACGATAACACAAATGTCTTAAAGTAAGACAGAATATCCGTACCTTAAAGCAAATGAGAAGAAAACAAACGAATGAACGAATACGAAGATGTAACGTCGCGTCTCCTCTAACGAATCTACACGGATTATGATTTATTTAATACTTATTAGTACAACGGATTAATCTCATTAATACTTTTAAAGTTGTCAGATTATTCTCATTTTTAGGGACGGACGGAATTACAATGTTTTAGAGTTTCAATTATTAATTAGCCAAACGTATGAGTTTAATATGATGTTCATCTTATTTAAGAGCTTATATGATCATTATTCATAGCATAGGGTTTACAAATGTCAAAGACGGATTTTAAGACTCTCTTTCAAAGTAGTTTACAAAATCTTTAACTTACATGAAATAACGAAATTACACACTTAGCTTTTAACCCTAATCACTCCCTATTTAGGTTCTAGGGTTTCCATACTTTTAACATCATTTATTACGCATTCAAATAACATGTTACTTCCTTTAATGATTTCCACTTTGACCTAGAACGTACGAAAACTCAAACGGAAATTAACTCAAACTCACGCATGTCCTTACGAAATTCATTTACACATGTTGACCCATAGTTACCCAAAATTACATGTTGCACCTTTAACATCTTTAATTATACGTCCCAACCCTATATTATCAGATTTTACACTTTTAACCCAAAGGTTTTAGAATTTACAAAACATACCCTTTTAAGTTAAATACAATTCGAATGGCCCCTTTAAATATCCAAAATTACACGTTTAACCCCCACACTTTATTTATACGTTTAGTACATGTATTTTACTGTTTTACAAAAATAACCTTTAAGTTTCAATATTTACAAAACCAACCCACAACTTTTATGTAAAACCGATTAGGGCATAATTCAAAAGCAAGCCCTAAACCTAGGTTAAACCAATCATTAGCCCATCATTACTACTTCATTAATTACCCTTAATGATAACAAGAAAACCCTAGTTCATACAAACCCTAATTGTTTCTTTTAAAAACCTTTCCTTTTTATGCGTTTCGAATCAAGAAAAACCCAAGACAATTTACACAAGCTTCGAATTCATGATTATGCATTTTATTTAGGTCTTATAACATGTAATAGCTTCTGTAAAAATCAATTCATGATCTCTAAAAATATTGTAAGCTCATTCGTTAATTATATACGCTTTTTTTAGGGTTTTCGATTCCAAATAATTTCATACGACATATTAAACATGCATGGAAAATTTTTATGTGTTCTATACGACTTATAGGACTGAATTCAACATTAGAAACATACCCTTGATGAGCTTGAATCGTTGGAACAAAAGAAACACAAAACCTCTATTTGCCGAAACCCTAATTCACCCAAAAACTCCCCACGACTAAAACAGCAACTCTGGAACTCAAACACTATTTTTCCCACCTTCTATACCTTGAATCTCGTCCAAGAAAATTGGTCTCAAGCTCTGGAAACTAGAAGTCGAATTGTTTAGGGTTTTTAGGTCGGTTTGGGGATAATCGATATTTAGGGATTTTTAGGAACCGAATATATGCATATATACTTGAGCTACTATTTTTATTGTGGGCTTTATAATGCATTGGACTTAAATTAAATGGTCTCTTACTAATATAAATTTATATTGGGCTTTTACTAATTAATTTCTTTTATAAACTATTTTAAATATTTTCGGCTAATATGTAAAATACAAAACTAATTTTTATAAAATCATAAACTATAAAAATTACCTTTACAAAGTGTTTAATATTTATTTAGATCATGTGGGATATTTCTTAAAATTCTCTGAATTTACATAGCTTACTTGGTATTCTTTTGAATTAATTTTTCATACTTTTGATTGTAGGGGTATTTTGGTCTTTTTGTGAATTTTAGAAATTCAGGTATTACAGAAAGGGTGGCGAGGGCACATCTAAAGCCCAAAGCAAGAAAAAAAAGAAAAGAAGGACAGGTTTCGTTGAGCACTTTTCTTCGGGTTCGCCCGTGATGAATTCCGATCCGTTGAATCACGCCCATCCGGACGATCAGGAGGTGAACCTGAACCTCACCGCCGAACAAGAAACTCCTGCGGTTGCTGCCGGGGGTGATAAGGAGGGCATACCCCGTGAGGGGATGGGTGATAACGGGGGGGGAAGGCGGTGAACCTCTGCAACAGACGCCGTTGTACCAACAAGGAGGCGGCCAAATCCCACCGGTTCCCTCCCCACCTCATAACTCCGCAGGTATGCGCCAGACTTCGCATAACTCTTTCGTTCATTTTAACACTTTCAGTTACTAACTTCGTTTTTTGGTTGTCTTTCAGCCCAATCTGCCCCTCGAAGTCATGGCCCCGATCATATTGAAAGGGTTTTAGTAGACTCAGGTATGTTTCAATCTTACCCACATCCCGGTCTGCTTCTTAACAATTTTCTTATCATCCCTTTTGGACTTTCTTGTAGATGAGGCCACCAACATTTTTATTCCCCAATGGGTTCTCAGGGATGAAGTCCGGATCAATTCATACCAGTCTTGCCGGGATATGATCGACAATGTTGCTACGCCGGCTGAGAGAGGGGCCTTAGAGCAGGTGAATAATATTGATCTCATTCGCCGGGCGTATGAGGATTTCGGGAAGAGCGTGATTGTCCAGGGCGAGTTGTTGAGGAGGTTCAAGGATCTCTCGAATGGATACTGGCAGCTGAACGAGAGTCACAAGGGTTGCCAGGGGCTTGCTGAGAAACTCTTTGCCGCCGAGAGTGAGAATGGAAGGTTGGCTATGGAGCTGGAGAAGCTGGACTCTGATTTGAGAGCCAGCGCTAGCAGGGAGAGAAATATGGAGGAGGAGGTTGAGAGGGTGACTCGGGACAGGGATGAGTGGTTGGAGGCTTCCGGCGCTCAGGCCGAGAAAATCAGGAAATTAGAAAGCGAGTTGGCTGCTAAGGATCAATCCCTGATCGCTCTTCAAGCGGAAAAGGGTAAAATGGTGGCCGAAGTTGCTCAAAGTGAGGTGGTTAAACAGAATGTTGTCCGGACTCTTCTACCTTCGGCGGTTCGTCGGCTATTTGGAAGTGTTGAGTATAAGAAGAGTATGGCTAAAGTGTACAGTTTGACCTACCAAGCGGGGTTTGTGACCGGGGCCCAAGTGAACAGAACCGAGGAAGAGACGGAGGCTGCTTTACAGAAAATCCGGAAGGTTAACAGGGATGCTCCAAGTTTGTGGAGAGCGGAATACGACAAGCTTTTTGAAGTTGAGTACCCCTTCATTCAGAAGCTTGCAGATTCCTACCGTCTGCCTCTGGGGGATTTACTCAACATGGAACCGGAGGTTCCTGTTAGAAAGGAGACACCTGGTCCATCCAACGCTCCTCATACCACCGAGACTCCGGAAGACCTTGTGGAGAAGAATGCTTGAGTTCATCCCTTTTTGGGGCTTGTATTTTTGTGAACAATCATCTGGATATTATCGTTGTAATAATTGACAATGCTTCTTTAGTTATCTTTTTGAATGAATGTCTTTTTTGCTCGTCATGTGTTCCTTTTATTTATTTTTATGTTTCGTGCTTGATGTCTTCCTTACGTTATTCTAAGGGCATCCGGCCGCGTGGGCCGTGCATCCGGTTTCCGGGCATCCTCGTGAAGTAAGAGGGCATCCATTACTTGGGCATCTGTTACAGCTGTCCAGGCGTCTGTGTGGTTATTCCACCAGGCATCCGAAAGTGTTTTTCACTTGGGCGTCCGTATTACGGGCATCCTTTCGGAGTTAAAGGGCATCCGACAGGTTTTCGGGCATAGTTGCGTTTTCATACTCGACGGGGGCCAGCCGTCGGAATTGTTATATTATCACATTAATTGTTACGGAAAATTGCCTCCCTACTGCGGGGAAACTTTCATCATTGAAATAATCATAGTCATTTCGGATTACACAATGATAATAGGATTCTTATCACAATAGCAATTATAAGAAACAATTTCTAAGGTTCATAGCATGCCATGTCCGAGGGACCTCTTTTTCTTCCATTGTTTGCAACTTATAAGAGCCATTCTGATTTGCTCCTATTATACGGTAGGGCCCTTCCCAATTTGGTCCTAACTTTCCTTGATTCTCCACCCGGCTTGCCTCATTCTTCCGGTATACAAAATCTCCTACCTTGAAATTCATTGGTTTGACCCTACGGTTGTAATACTGTTCAACCTGCGTCTTGTATTTAGCTTCTTGAATGGCAGCATTTTCCCTTCTTTCTTGCAAGAAGTCTAAATTCAGGCGTTGTTCTTCTTCGTTCTGATCTTCCCGGAACATCATTGTTCGATGCGTAGGCATCCCTATTTCCGCCGAAATTACAGCCTCGCTACCATAGGTCAAGCTGAAGGGGGTTTCCCCGTTGCTCGTCTTAAGAGTTGTCCGGTGTGCCCATAAAACATTAGGTAACTCATCCATCCATCCAGTCCTCTCTCGGCCTAGTCTCGTTTTTATCCCGTCCATCAAACTCCGGTTAGCCCGTTCTACGAGTCCGTTGGCTTGCGGATGTTCCACGGCTGTATTTATTTGTTTGATTTTCAATCCCTCGCACCATTTTTTGAACGGGTCATTGACGAAATTGGTTCCGTTATCAGTGACTATGACTCTCGGTAAACCGTACCTACAGACAATGTTCTCATACACGAACTTTATGACATCTTTCCATGTTGTTTTGACCAACGGTTTTGCTTCTATCCATTTGGTGAAATAATCGATCGCCACAATCACATACTTGAAGCGGCCTGGTGCTTCCGGGAAGGGACCCAACATGTCCATTCCCCATTGGTAAAAGGGCCATGATGGACGTCAGTGATGTCTTGGGGAGTTTGGGTACTGGAGAGTGTATTTGGCAAGAATCACACCTCCGGATTTGATCTCGGGTGTCCCGGTGCATGGTAGGCCAGTAGTACCCTTGCCTCATAAGCTTGGCTACTACAGTCCTTGGTCCGGCGTGCATTCCACAACACCCTTCGTGCACTTCCCGGATTATGTAGTTTTCCTGCAACGGACCTACGCATCTCATCATCGGGACTAGATAACCTTTCTTAAAGAGGGTCCCTTCTTCCATGACATATTGCGGAATCTTCATCCTTAAACTCCTGGCCTCATTCGGATCCTCCGGCCACACCCCTTCTTCCAAGCACTTGGTGATTGGCGTCATCCAGTTGTCCGCTTCTTCTTCTACTATGGTGTTAACCATTTCTTCACCTCCTGAAGGTTTCTCCAGGACTTCCACAAGTACTTTCTTGGTCAGGTGGTCGAAGGCTACCGACGCTAGCTTACTTAATATATCCGGCTTCTGATTTTGAGCCCTCGGAATGTTGCGAATCTTGAAACTTTGGAAATCAGATATGTATTTTCTAGCTTGGGCCAGATACTTCTGCATGCTTTCCTTAGTAGCTGTAAATTCTCCATTGATTTGACTGGCTACTATTTTTGAATCTACTCGCACGCTTAAGGCCCTGATTTTGAGTTTTCTCGCGATCCTTAAGCCGGCTAGCAAGGCCTCATATTCTGCTTCGTTGTTTGTGCTCGGGAAGTTAAGCCGCAGAGCGTAGGTCATTTCCACCTTTTATGGACTGATGAGAACTAAACCTGCTCCGGCCCCCTTGCTGTTAGATGCTCCGTCTGTATATAGTAACCACTCCCCTTCCCCCATTTCCATTACTTCCTTACTTTTCACATTTCCTGGTTCCACCGGTACTTCCGTTAGGAAATCCGCTAGCACTTGTCCCTTGATTGCGTTCCGAGGAGCGTAGGTGATATTGTATGCTCCTAGCTCAACGGCGTATTTGGCTAGCTTACCCGAGGCTTCCGGTTTATTCAGTATTTGCTTGATGCGTTGATCAGTTATGACCCGGATGGGGTGGGCCTCGAAATACCTCCTTAGTCTCTGGGATGCATGTAACAGACACAAAGCTAATTTCTCTATAGGGGCGTAGTGTTGCTCTGCGTCGTGTAATGTCCGGCTGACGTAATGCACCGGAGCCTGTCTCCCTTCTCTTTCTACCAAAAGCACTGCGCTTACCGCTCCTTTTGAAGCCGAGAGATATATAAACAATAGCTCCTTTGGCTTGGGTGTGGACAAAGAAGGTAGCTCGAGTATCAACCTCTTCATTTCCTGGAAGGCCATCTCAGCTTCTTTTGTCCATCGGTATTCATCTTTATTTTCTTTGGTGATGTTTTTCAGCGTATCGAAGAAAGGGAGAGCTCTTTCTGCTGACTTTGATAGGAACCTATTCAAAGCCGCCAGTTTCCCACTTAGGCTTTGCATTTCCTTTAGGTTTTCCGGAGATTTCATTTCCATTATGGCCTTCGTCTTTCTTGGGTTAGCCCTTATTCCTTCTGACGTCACCATATAGCCGAGGAATTTCCCTTCTTCTACTCCGAAAGAACATTTTTGCGGATTTAACTTCATGTTTATCCTCCTGAGGTTGTTAAAGGTTTCCGCGATGTCAGCTATCATTTCGCGTTCCGTTCGGCTTTTTATGACCATATCATCCACATATGCCTCCAGATTCCTTCCTATCTGGGATTGAAATGCGAAGTCCACCGATCGCTGATAAGTAGCCCCGGCATTCTTTAATCCGAATGGCATTTTGGTGTAACAGTATGTTCCTCGTTTTGTGTAAAATGCCGTCTTTTCTTCGTCATCCTTATCCATCTGAATTTGGTGGTAACCCTTGTAAGCGTCCAGGAAACACTTATATTTATATCCCATGACGGACTCAACCTTCCAGTCAATCTCCGGCAGAGGGTAATAATCCTTAGGGCACGAAGAGTTCAGGGGTTTAAAGTCGATGCACATCCTCCAGCTTCCGTCACATTTCTTAACCAACACCGGGTTGGATATCCATGTCGGATATCGTACCGGACGGACTATGCCGGCTCTAACCCATTCCTCCACTTCTTCGTTGATTACTTGGTTTTTTTCTCGTGAAAAGGTTCTCCTTTTTTGGACCACCGGCGTATCGGAAACGTTTACACAGAGGGAGTGTTGTATCAGGCGCCTTGGCAACCCGATCATGTCCGCCGGCTCCCAGGCAAAGATATCCTTGTTCTTCCTTAAGATCTCGACGAGTTGTCTCCGGCATTCTCGCGAGAACCTCGTTCCTATGGTTACCCGCTGCTCCGGATATGCTGCATTAACCAGGATATCTTCTGTCTGCTTTTCGTCTTCTTGAGTTTCTTGGCCTGTTGTCTTTGCCTTATATTCTGGAGTGAAATTGTTCCTGGGGTCTTGCCTTTCCTCCAATCTCCTGCATTCCATGACTACCGCCCTCTTGGTGGTCAAGGTGGCGATGCCTCCGGGGGTGGGAAACTTCATCATGGCGTGAATGGTCGAGGGCACGACACTTAACTCCCTTAGACCCGTTCGTCCCAGGATTACGTTGTAAGGTGAAGGCGATCGCACCACTGTGAATTTCATCATGACCGTCCTGAATAAACCATAATCTCCGAAGCGTACTTCCAATTCAATCTTTCCCAAGGGTTGGATGACTTCTCCGGAGAACCCCACCAGCGGGGCACTACTTTCTTGCAACCTGGACTGAATGGATGGGCTAAGGTTATTAAAATAATGCTCGTACATCACCTGGACTGATGCACCCTCGTCAACAAACACCGTCCGAACGAAATATCCTTCGATTTTCGCCTCCAGAATCAATGGTTCTTCCGATAAATCCTCTGTGGCTATGCGTGGGAAGGTTATAGGGACGTTCATCCAGTCCTCATCGTAGTACCGAGCTTTTCTCTTGCGGTCTTCGAGATGATAGTTAACCATGTTGATCACTTTTCCTTTCCCGTTGTTGCCTCTCAGCCTTTCTCGTCCCCTTTGCTGGACGTTTTTTACTAGATGATCTAGCTTCCCTGATTCCGGGGCCGTTTCTAATTGCTTTTTTAGGTGATAACAATCGTTGGTCAAATGGCCTTTTTCCCCGTGATACTCGCAGAATCTGTCCTCATTCTCCTTGCTCGGTTTTCCCTGCAATGACGGTGGTGGGGGTAGATGCAAATGGTGTTCGGTAGCTAATATTTCCTTCGGCTGCTTAGATAGAACATAGAGCATAGTTCTGTGACTATCAGGCTTGGTAAAATCATTGCGCCGGAAATATTTGCGGGGCCGGGCGTCTGCTTTCGGGGCAACGTACGGAGAGAATACCTCTTTGTGTCTGGAGTCGCCTCTTTCCCAGGCTCTCCTATCATTCCTTCTCCTGTCCGGTCCTCTGAGATTTCTATCCCTCGGGAACTGGAGGTTTCCTCTCCGAGATAGTTCACCCGTTTCTCCCTTCGGCAACTCGGTGTTTTTATAAGCCTCTTCTGCCCTAATATAATCATCTACCATAGTCATCATTTCTTTCACGGATTTCGGGATTTGGTCGAAAAACTTTTTAGACAAGTCAGGGCACCGATGAGCACCCATGAACGCTGATATTTTCATGAGCTCCGGCACTCCCGGTATCCGGCTAGCCTCGTCGGTCTATCGTTCTTTGAATATTGGTAGTGTTTTATTTGCCTGCCTAACAATCCGGGTGATTTCTGTAGGATCCTTCAGGTTCTTTTGTCGCAGAGCAAACCTCATAGTGAATTGTTCTCTTAGTTCGTCCCAACTGTCAATGCTCCCTGGTTCCAAATTGCTGAACCACCCTTGTGCAGCTCCGACCATGGTCTGTTGGAACATTCGGCACCACACCGGCATCGACCATTCTCCTTGATTTGCTGCTCCAACGAAGCGGTTGACGTGATCATCAGGATCAGCCGAACCATCATACAGCTTCAAGTTAGCAGGCATGATGCATTTGGGGCCAGCGAACTCCACTATCCTCCTTGTGAAGGGCGACCGGGCCAATTCCTTATGTGGTTTGCTGAGATCGTCTTTGGGGTTTGGTGTGGCGTCTTCCTCCTGCTCGTCTTCGTCGGTGAAAGTGAGTCGAACCGGTTTGACGACACCGGCCCTCGTTGCGTTGTACTTTCTGAAGAGGGCTTCTAAGGATGCCATCTGGGCTTGTATTTGTTCCGGCATTCCGGAGGTTTCAGTATTGAAGACCCCGCTCCCGCCTATATGCTCCGGAGGAGAGGTAGGTTCTGGGGGAGGTCATAACTCCGGACCTGTCATTCGATTCTCTGGTAGAATGAATCAGGGTCCCACGGATGGCGTCAATTTGTTGAAGCAAATTCCCGCGGTCCGGTTTGAATTGAGAGTTCGGCTTCAATCAACGAAGCCGGAAGAAATAAACGTTCCTTCCTGCACAATGCACGACACGCGTTAGCCTCGTCCTGGAGGATATCCAGGACCAAGCTCCGGCGTGAAAGTAAGCTTGGGGTAATAGTAATGAATGCGGTGATTAATGTAGGTGTGTGTGTATTTATTGCAAAACATTAAATGTGTTGGGGTATTTATACTACCCCAACTATTTACCTGCGTCACTGTAGATTCACTATTCGCGCAGGCCTATATTACCTGCCTGTAGGTCTATAGCCACCCTAGTTGATAGACCACGTGGTGAGAATCCCTTAAAAGCTGAATATTGTCGCGTGTCGTTCGGGCGGCAGAACTCCTCGTCCGGATAACGATCCCGACGGACACTGAGTCGTCCGGCCATATACGCCAACAGTTAACTTATGTCGAATGAGCACAAGTTAGCAAAACACTTTTAGTAATGGTATAATATTGTGTACATGTTAATAGAAGTTGTGTTAAATGTTGGTCATTTATTTAACATATATTAAAATACAATTTATAACAGTATTTTTAATATATACAATAAAATTCTTAATTTGAACAGTATAACACAAAACGAGTGAAATTGTAAATAAATGTATCTCACGGAAATGCAAATTTCCCTCTACAATCCGCGCTGGAAATAGGCCATACTTTCCCGTTTCAAATTGAATATTTGTATAGAAGTAAAACAAATAAAGTCAAATATAAAGACATGTGAAGCTACCTAAAACACTCAACTTGATGTCTATTTATTGTATTTCGTAAGTTACACAACCACCCCACCTCACCAAATTTAAAAATTTCAGCATTTGTTACTTATCAATATTAAATTACTTGTTCAAAAAAAAAATATTAAATTACTTGTATATAGGAATGGCAATTTGTGGGTTTAGGGCGGGGCGGTTATCTTTATCCTCAAACTCGGTTACGAAAGTCATCCCAAAATTCGTCCCAATCCTTATTGGGGATCTTATCGAGGTGTCTCGTTGGGGCGAGAGGCTCCCCAAACAAGCCTCATTCCCCATTGGGGTCTTATCGGGTTGTCTTTATTGGGTGTGATGCTCCATCATACTTGTATCGTTCCCCGTTTACCATTATTTTTACATTATTACCAATATAATTTTATAAAATAACTTGAAAAATCAAGATTCTATTAATAATAAATTGAGTATTGGAATAATTTGAAACTTTTTTATAATATTATGACACAAAACAAGCTTCTATAAAAAAAAACCACCACCACAGCGAGAGAGATGAAAACCACCACCACCTCCTAAACGGCAACCCTAATCCGCCACCTCATCTCTACCACCATCACCACCACCACCACACTCACTACAACCACAACACTCTTCCACCTCCTGTCACTCATTTGCTTTGTGAAATACAAGGCAATCAATTCATAATTCAACCAGGTGTTGCACATCACCTGCTTGATAAAAATCCCCAACCCATTGTTATGGCTAGATCCAATTCTATTATTCTAACCTTGATAAATGGACCTGGGTTTTCGGAAAAAACAGCAATCAAAACCAATTGATAACCCGTTTGTGAAAGAGGTGGAGCGAATCTCTACGTCCTTCTATGTCACGAATTTTCCCATTTCTTTGGATTCTAAGAACTCATGGAAAGAATTTCAACCTTTTGGACGCATTGTTGATGCGTTTATAGCAAACAAAAAATCAAAACAAGGTAAACGTTTTGGTTTCGTTAGGTTTTTGGGTGTTCATAATGAAGAGGTGTTTGCCAAATCTCTTTCGAATATTTGGATTGGGAGCTATCATGTATTTGTTTCGGTTGCAAGATTCCAACGTAATCCTAAAAGCGCCTCGATTCCAATTAGGAAACCCAATTCAGACAATCTGCAGATGCCTAGAACCACTCATGATCGCCCTATTTTTAGCACTAACAGTACCGCTAATTTCCCCTCAAAAAAAATCCTATGCTTGTGTTGCTCATGGTGATACAAGTTCAAAAGATATTCGCCAAACCTTTGTGGGCAACGTCAAGAGTATTCAATTAGGTGAAATTGATCTCATCAAGGTTGATGATACCTCCTCGGTAGTTTTGGTTAAAGTGAAGGAGATTGACAATTAGTAACATGTATCGAGTTTGCCATAACGAAGGGTTTGTGGATGTTGAGATTCATTATGTTGGAGGTTTATGGGTGTGGATTCAATTCACCTCCTCGAAATCATGTGAAGCATTCAAATCCAATGAATCTTTGAAACTTCTATGGACGTCCATCAAAGTCCCCTTACCTTTCTTTGTTGTCGATGAACGAATGGTATGGGTTGAGATTAGTGGCCTCCCTTTGAGTGCATGGGTGATAAGGTTTTAAAAGGTACCTTTTTGAGGGGTCATTTAAGCCCTTATTCGATCACTTTTGTATCCGTTATTGCTTAATATCGTTCCTTTTCACTTTTTAGGTCTCTTGAAGGCAAAATGCTGGAATGATGCTTATTTGGACGAAAAGGCGCGAATATACGAAGAAAATGGCCAAAGTCAAAATCGAGACACTCAAAGCTGCTGAAACATAAGGCGACGGCGTCACTGCATATCTGCGACGCCGTCGGTAAGGCATTTTGCGACGGCTCAGAGGCAAAATTGCATGTTTTCAAGGGACGACGTCAGGTTCTAAAGGAATAGGCCGTCGCTACTCAGACGGCCTAGATGCAGCCAAGACGGCGTCAGAGCTGAAGGGGACGGCGTCACAGTCATAAGGTGACGCCGTCGCAAGGTTTACGTGGCCAAGACGAAACCCTAATGACGGCGACACGACGACGTCACGAAACATAAGGTGACGCCGTCGCAGATGTAATCTTATATATAGAATCCGAATTTTTCAGTTTTGAAGTGTAGTCTTTTGGAGTAAAAACCTAAAACCGAACCAAGGCTTTCTTGTGCAGTATTTTAGGGTTCTAAACCCTATTATACATCAAGATAAGTATTTACTTCATTAATTTAATTATGTCTTTGATTATTTGTGTGTATGCTTGCATGTTCTCCATGTCCGGCTAATTTATTTGTGTGTTTGCTTAGGGAATATGAAACTTAATTATTGAATATTGATTGGTTGATACTTATCTTAGTTGACTAATGATCTAGAGTGCGCTAGATTATTCGTTGTGTACTTAATGCTTGACTTTTCTTTGTGAACTTTAGAATATAATTATCTAGGTAATTGTAGGATAAAGTATTCAAGGACAACCGTAGAGTAGGCGTCTATAAATCACTAGAGGATTTGTAAACAAGACCCTTTGGTAATTTCAAAGAGTTAGGGAAACAAGCACGCCCTATAGCCTTAGAATCACAACGCAACTAGGAATAAGGACGTGACAAATCAACCATCAATAGGAGATAATTAAGGAGTAGTAAAACCTAAGTAAACACATCTTTAAACTATCATACGAGTACACATCAATTAGACATAGACTATCACAACCTTAGCTTAGATAATTAGATAATAGTAGAGTAATCGGTAGCAATACCAACCCCCCAAATCCAATACCCGAGATTCGTACCTTTTCAATTTCTAAAAAAACATAAAAAGATAAAAAATAATCTTCCTCCACCTCAACCTTAGCGTAGTAACTTCTCACTAGCATTCCTATTCCCCTAGAGAACGATATCAATACCCGTGGCTTACCCTAATTACTACACTACAACGATTAGGTTCACTGCCTAGGGTGTTATAAAACTTGCTCGAAGAAAAGGAAGTTTCCTTGACCCCGAACGACGCGTGTAGCGTTATCAAGTTTTTGGCGCCGCTGCCGGGGAATAGAATAGCTAGTTAGTAGTCCACCTCGTTTAGGTTTCTTTGCTTGATTCCTATCAAGTAAACTTTTTTCTCATTTTTAGCTTTCTCTTAGTCTATCCCCCTTCTTAGTAACCTTTGTTCGTAACCCCATCACTTTTCATCATGGAAGGTGGTAACCAACCAATGTCGCTCAAAACCCAACCCAATAACCAACACCAACGTCGAAGCCGCTATGTGAGTAGAAACACCGACCTTCCGGATTTGCAAAAAACATTCGATAGTACAATCAGAGAAGCTGTTGAGAAAGTAGTCAGCGCTGCTATAGTTGGCTCTATGATTAGCAATAATTCGGACAATGGCATAACCAACAACAAAGTGGACGAGGAAAATAGTGCGTACTTCAATCTTTACCCCACTAAGGAAGATGTTGCCTACCATCAATACATAATCAATAATCCACGATCACCTATCATTAGGATATGCCCTAAGATTAGGAGAGGAAATCCCTGGAACCTAAAAATTCCTTGTATGATCGGATATAGGAGTATCGACCACGCTTACATAGATACGGAATCTCCCATCAATATAATGTCGTCTGCTGTTTACAATGACATTATGAATGAGCGACTCAATATTAGGAGAGACCCTAATTATCCGGGAGGAATTTGCAACTTTGTGGGAAGAGTCAAAGATGTGCATGTCTTTATAGGAAATTTCACCTACCTTGTTGATTTTATGATCCTAGAAGATGTAGGATGCGTCATTGACTATAGCCTATCCCAAGTAGTGCTAGGGAAACCGTTTGTTGAGACATCTAGGATGGGCCATAACAAGCATGATGGAACCGTTAGGTTTAAGGAGGGAACCAATGAGATTACCTATAGGATGCCTTGGAAAACAACTGAGTATGGCCACTTGTCCATTTATGATCGAGACAACATCAAAGCTTTTGAGGACAAAAGCAAGGAAGATGTTGAAAAGGGTTATAAATTCATGTGGGAAAGAAGGAGGCATTATTATAAGGATTGCTTGACCCTGGGGCCTAGGTATAGAGTCGATGAAAATTTTGTCAACATGATAGAATTCTCATTGAGAATGCAAAACGAGGCAACGTAGGGGTAGGACTACGAGTCTAGCTACAAGACTCTTAAATAAAGAAAAGCGCTTCGTGGGAGGCAACCCATGCTTAATTGTTTGCTTGTCAGTGTCATATATCTTTTATTAATTGTTTGTCCTCATGTTTAAATTTGTAAAAATGCTTTATTTTGTTTTTAACCTCGTCTTAATTACATATAAAGGTATTTTACATAAAGGATAAGTGTAGGGAGGATTACACACATTTTCATAAGAAACGTGAACATGAGAATAACAATTAATTAAAAGATATATATGTTTGTTTGTTCGAGTCAAATGCTTGTATCGAGTCATAATGGATGTTTTTGCAGAAATTTTTCCAGATTCTAAAGATGTAAATTTTCCAGAATTTTTTCCAGAAAATCGCAGACCAGTTTTTGTCAGGATAACCTGACGGCGTCAGGATTGCAACCTGACGACGTCAGGAAGGAATAAAAACATCAGCTTACTTTTTCTCGTTTTCTGAGCTACTTGTAAAATTTTGGAATTTTCCAGATCTTAACTTTCAAAACAAATTCTGTAAACATCCATTCCACAAGCATTATATCCTAGTTTAAATCGAGTCTTATGTATATTATTACCGCCGATTTTATGCGAAGGTTTCGTTTGTTTTCTTCTAGTGTGCAGGTTTAGTTTGTCAAGAAGAAGTTACACAAGTTTGGAAGGAGCCTTTCACGCAAAAACTCTTCTTGGAAAAGATTTAACCACCACTTTTCACGGATCCTACCGAGCTAATCAGGGGAGTATTAGTTTCTTTCGTTTTTAATTACCTTCTATTATCATAACTTTGATACTTTCGGGGAACATTGGGGACAATGTTCAGTTTAAGTGTAGGGAGGGAAAATAAACGGGAACTTTGAAACTATGCTTATCCTTGACTGTTTGCTTTGTCCAAAGTGTATTTGTGTAATAAACCATGAGAAAATGTAGGTTAGGGTAATTTTAGCCAAATTTAAAATTTTTTTCATGACATATAGGAGTGGGCCATTAGTCTTAACAAAAGCGTCTCATGGATAGGAAGTTGCATGACTAGCACAAAAACCCTTTACCACCTAAATTCCACCCAAAATGTGAGGATCGCCCTTAGATTAGTAGGAATTAAAGCATTCATCTTTAATGCTTAGAGTGTGAACCGGTAGTATATTAGATTCTAGAACTTGTTTTGTGATGCATTCCGAGATCGCTAGTGAGACTACACTTGTGTAGTTAGGAATAACTAAATGATAAGAGGCATTAGGATAACCCTTGTTTAATACCTGTAATATAATTACTTCTTCCACCTCGGTTGAGTAATTCCCCCACACCCTTTGCGTTGTACTCATCTTTAGTACACGATACCCCTAGTTAACCCCTCAGAGCCTATCCTTTTCGCGGTTCTCGTGATGTTTCGGTTTTTCCGGAATATCAATGAAGAGCATTGTTTACACCCCACCCCCAAATATACACCCAAATCGCCTTAGCCTACCTTTATTGCACTCACTTTTAGTGCAAATTTATGTTATCACCCAAAACCCTTAGTTCAATTATCTGGTTGCTTGCATGAGTTGCTAAGTCGAGTCATATCCTTTGTATACAGTTTTGGGATGATTGGGATTCATGGGAAAAGTTAAAGTTTATGAAATATAAGGAAGAGAACGTTAAACTCAAATTCCCTTTGTTTGCATAATAATGTACTCCAAGTGTTTTGATCTTTTCAATTCGGGTCAAATTAGTGTTAGAGTAATAAAAACTCAAGTGTAGGGATATGTCTATAAATCCCTATCATTTTGATGTACCGTAGAGGATGGTAGAGTAAAAGTGTATAAAAAAAATATAAAAAAAAAAAAAAAAAAAAAACCATACGGGCTACCATCCTACATCTATCTTTTAAATTATGTTTGTTTATTTTCGTTGCCTAGAGTTTTAGAGTGTCGAGTCTTGGCTTAGCAACGCCATTCTTCGTATACTTGCAACATAGAGATTTTTGACTATCCACCACTAAATAGCCTATCCCACAAAACCCTTCATTTCCCTACCGTAAGCCTAACGTTACAACCCTTTAAAAGACCTCTTTGATAGTCTTTCCTAGGTGCTTACGCCAAAGCGACGGAGGTTTGATCTATTCTCAAGCCTATGGTAATCTATGTACTAGGACCGGTTAATGAGTGTTTATCTTCCATTTCCGATTTGTTATATTTCATATATACACCCGAGAGAGATGTGAGTATCCAAACACCCCATGTGAGGTGCTAGTATGTAATTTCCGTGCTTGTTATGACTTTTGCGGGGCTTATATGTGTTGTGGACCGTTTTGAATGGATGCTTCATGACCCCTAACTTATAAATTAATTGGCTAAAAGCACATTTGCTTGAGGACAAGCAAATACCAAGTGTAGGGATATTTGATAAGGTTTTAAAAGGTACCTTTTTGAGGGGTCATTTAAGCCCTTATTCGATCACTTTTGTATCCGTTATTGCTTAATATCGTTCCTTTTCACTTTTTAGGTCTCTTGAAGGCAAAATGCTGGAATGATGCTTATTTGGACGAAAAGGCGCGAATATACGAAGAAAATGGCCAAAGTCAAAATCGAGACACTCAAAGCTGCTGAAACATAAGGCGACGGCGTCACTGCATATCTGCGATGCCGTCGGTAAGGCATTTTGCGACGGCTCAGAGGCAAAATTGCATGTTTTCAAGGGACGACGTCAGGTTCTAAAGGAATAGGCCGTCGCTACTCAGACGGCCTAGATGCAGCCAAGACGGCGTCAGAGCTGAAGGGGACGGCGTCACAGTCATAAGGTGACGCCGTCGCAAGGTTTACGTGGCTAAGACGAAACCCTAATGACGGCGACACGACGGCGTCACGAAACATAAGGTGACGCCGTCGCAGATGTAATCTTATATATAGAATCCGAATTTTTCAGTTTTGAAGTGTAGTCTTTTGGAGTAAAAACCTAAAACCGAACCAAGGCTTTCTTGTGCAGTATTTTAGGGTTCTAAACCCTATTATACATCAAGATAAGTATTTACTTCATTAATTTAATTATGTCTTTGATTATTTGTGTGTATGCTTGCATGTTCTCCATGTCCGGCTAATTTATTTGTGTGTTTGCTTAGGGAATATGAAACTTAATTATTGAATATTGATTGGTTGATACTTATCTTAGTTGACTAATGATCTAGAGTGCGCTAGATTATTCGTTGTGTACTTAATGCTTGACTTTTCTTTGTGAACTTTAGAATATAATTATCTAGGTAATTGTAGGATAAAGTATTCAAGGACAACCGTAGAGTAGGCGTCTATAAATCACTAGAGGATTTGTAAACAAGACCCTTTGGTAATTTCAAAGAGTTAGGGAAACAAGCACGCCCTATAGCCTTAGAATCACAACGCAACTAGGAATAAGGACGTGACAAATCAACCATCAATAGGAGATAATTAAGGAGTAGTAAAACCTAAGTAAACACATCTTTAAACTATCATACGAGTACACATCAATTAGACATAGACTATCACAACCTTAGCTTAGATAATTAGATAATAGTAGAGTAATCGGTAGCAATACCAACCCCCCAAATCCAATACCCGAGATTCGTACCTTTTCAATTTCTAAAAAAACATAAAAAGATAAAAAATAATCTTCCTCCACCTCAACCTTAGCGTAGTAACTTCTCACTAGCATTCCTATTCCCCTAGAGAACGATATCAATACCCGTGGCTTACCCTAATTACTACACTACAACGATTAGGTTCACTGCCTAGGGTGTTATAAAACTTGCTCGAAGAAAAGGAAGTTTCCTTGACCCCGAACGACGCGTGTAGCGTTATCAATGGGGGTCAAGCGCCTACAAAAAAGTGGCAAACCTATTTGGCAGATTCAACTTTTTTGATGACGATGCAGAAAACTCCTTGAGTACAGGTAGGGCTTGTATTGCCACTAAATTACAATCCCTCATTTTTGAAAAGGTTAATGTCACTATTAATGGTGTTATTTTTCAATCCCACGTCAAAGAAATTTGAACTTGGAGTATGCATATTTCAAATGATACAGAATCAAATGACTCTAACGATGATTGTGAATTTGATGAACATAGATCGACTAATGAGAATGTGCATCCAAACGAGACTCTTGATGACTTTGTTCAACAGGTTGTAGAGGAGGAACTTGTATAAAAAACATCCACACAGGTTCACCATTCGGAAGGTATTATACCTCCTGGTATTAAGATGGATTCCACAGGCAATGACGGGATTACACCACAAGTAGCAAAGGTGGGTGATTCTTTTTCGTCAGACCCGATAACGAAAGAGCACATCGTTTCACAATTTAATAAGTTGGCTGAAGAAGATACCTCAGACTTATCTAAACCTCCTGGTTTTGAAAACTTTGTCAATGAGAACAAAGTTTGCTCTAGACCATCCAATACTTCAAGACCAGGAAAGTGTTCCACTTCTTTTGGTAATTACAAACGAAAAGAGTTGAAAGTTTTTTTCTTTTATCGACGAAATGAATCGGATGATTGAAGTGGCTGGGGCCCTTGGTTATGACGTTAAAGGGTGCAAAACATCTCTTAGGAGGATGATTAATGAAATAAGAGTGTCGATTGTTGATCAATGAATATCTTGTCTATCAATATTCGTGGTTCAAAGAAACGTAAGAAGCGGGTTTGGATTAAAGATCTTTGCTTTAAGCACAACATCCATATTCTTAGAGTTCAAGAAACAAAGATCACCAAGCTTGATATTTTTGAATTAAGATCTATGTGGGGTAATTTCAAGTTCGATTATGTGTGTAGTATGGCAAGAGGAAGATCAGGCGGTCTGGTTACTATGTGGGATCCCAATGTCTTTGTTTAAAAGAGAATGTGGTATGGTGACAATTACATTATTGTGGAAGGTAAATGGAAGAATTCAGCAGAGGACTTTTATAGCATCAACGTGTACGGCCCCCAACATCAACCAGATAAATCTAATTTATGGTACTTCCTTCGTAACTTCATTTGTAACCATCCCGAAAAAATTATTTTATTTGGTGATTTAAATGAAGTTAGAAGTGAATCGGAGAGGTCTGGCTCTATTTTTACTAGTGGGGATGCGGCCATTTTTAATGACTTCATTCACGCCACGGGTTTGATTGATCTTCCTATGGGTGGTAGGAATTTTACTTGGATGAATAAGGTCGGGTCTAAGATGAGCAAGTTAGACCGTTTCCTTATCTCGGATGGTGTCTTTCAAGATATCCCAGATTTACAGGTTGTTGCTCTTGATAGAATGTGGTCGGATCATAATCCCATCCTCCTTCGTTCTATGAAGTGTGATTTTGGTCTGATCCCGTTTAAAATTTTTCACTTCTGGTTTGATCGCGTTGAATTTGAAGAGGTCGTCAAAGATAAATGGGCTGCTATTACAGGTGGCGATTTGGGTTTCACTAAGCCTCTCCATACCAAGCTCAAAGACCTTAAATATCATCTTAAACTCTGGTACTCTCACACTAAAGAAGTCGACCTTAGTAGAAAAAATTCTATATTAGCTGAGTTGCGAGATTTAGATATTAAAATGGATGATGGTCATGCATCTGATGAGGATAAATCTACTCGTATCAACAGGTTTCAAGATCTTAACGCTCTTGAGAAGTTGGAATCGATGGATTTGGTTTAAAAAGCAAGAGTTAAGTGGGAGGTGGAGGGAGACGAAAACTCAAAATTCTTTCATGGCCTCATTAACTCTAGACGAAAATCTCAAATGATTCAAGGAATCATGCATGAAGGAGTTTGGTTATCTGATCCAAGGGACATTAAAGAGGCTTTCCTTAATTTTTTCAAGGATAAATTTAGTTGCCACGATTCTCAGATTTCTTTTCCTTCTTTGGTTCCAGCTCATCGTCTTAGTACTATTAATCGGGATTTTCTTGATGCCATGGTCTCTATAGATGAAATCAAGACGGCGGTATGGGATTGTGGTAGTCAAAAAGCTCCGAGTCCGGATGGTTACTCATTTCTGTTCATTAAAAAGTTTTGGGATCTTTTGAAACATGACATACAGGCATTTGTGGTTAGTTTCTTCTCTACTGGTACGTTTCCTCAAGGTTCTAACTCTGCTTTCATTACGCTTATTCCTAAGGTGGATAATCCTTTGTTTATCAAAGATTATAGACCTATTTCTCTTATTGGTCTCCATTATAAGATTGTTGCAAAAATTCTAGCAAACAAATTGTCTAAGGTCATTGACTCTATCATTAGTCCTGAACAATCTGCTTTTATTTCGGGTCGGCAAATCCTTGATGGTCCTCTTATGTCACACCCCCAAAATACCTGTTTTGCAGCGGAATGGAATTTCTGGGGGATGACTGCCATAGCATCACAGTTACAGTTATAATGAACGACTTAAAATGTCGTTTGGAAAACACATAGTTTGATATAATAAAACATTCAGAGTTTACAAAAGATAGGTCCCAAAAAGGTAGTCAACATTTGCAGAAATAAGTTTGTTACAATCCAAACGATGTTTTAAAGTGCATAAAATCCATGTGAGACGCGTCGTCACCGCGACTCTATGATAAGTCCTTATGCATGCCATGAAATATATGCCTTAGATACCTGAAAATACATTGCTAAAAGTGTCAACACAAAGGTTGAGTGAGTTCATAGAGTTTATGTAAATGTTTTGTACGACAACCACAAGTATAAGCCATGTATGACAAATATGTCACATAAAAATGTTACAATTGCTATAAGCACATGACACCGAAGCTAGACTGATCATGATGTTCGCCCCAACAGAGTGTTTTGCCAAACAACTCAAATTATGATATTAAATAAAATGCATCCGTTTGACCAGTTGGGACCACCAACCCGGATGGAGGAGTCACCCTCAATAGATCTATTCACTCACCCTCGCTTCTTCCGGAATTAGCGGTTCATGATTATGAAATGGGGACATTCAATTGGCAATGAGGTAACTTAAGCAATGTAATTAATTTGATATACTTGGTATCGTAATAAAAATGATGTGCAATGTATTCTCCCCCGTAGGTTTGAAATAAAGTATAAACTTGAAAGACGGGGCTATAAAAACTCACTTGATACAATGATTATGATGGTAAAAGTGGATACACTGAAATGAGGCGCAATCTCTAAATGTAACCTATTATGAATGATATGACTTAATATAAGTCATGATATAATGTTGTGCATGCAAACTCATATGATATCCATACCACTTATGCATTTTTGAAAATGAAGTTTATCATCGAAATATATGTTTATGACATCTCGTCATGTTATAAAATACTTTACAAGTACTTACGTTGAAACGACATCCTACGATAGTCGTTTAGTGATTTATCAAGAAATTGTAGTTTTTCGTCGCAAAATAATGTACTTTGATAATTCGTGAAAGTGGCTAAGTGGCCTCGAAAAGCTAGTCGTAAAATAGTGAATATCGAGTGTTTGGAAACAAACTCAGCGGTTTTGGAATGCTTGTATCATTATCTAAAAGTCGTAACACTGAACGTTTGTCCATACGAGTCTCGATCCTAGATAAAAATGATGGTGAAGTGAGGTAGTCGGGCTAAAAATGCAGTTTCTGGGCAGTTTTCGGGAAAGTTTAAGAGGTCGTAAGTTACTTGTTATAAATCCGTTTGACGAACAGCTGGACCTTTTGGAAAATAGGCCAGGTGAACTAACTTTTACGCAGATATACTATTTTACCAAAACCAACTCGGTCATTGAGAAAAACAGCTCCAAACATGGGTACCCGAAAAGACAATTTCAACACTTAGAAATATTTTAGTAAAAGCTGAAGGAAATAAGTTGTGAACGTCGTATTTCAAATATGTATATCTTTAGCGTTATAGGTCCGTTTTCTACGTTCTTTATATCCTCGGAATCGTGATAGTATTTATTAATATATTTTTGATAAGTCGACTCTTCTAGTTTAGGTTTACAACTCGTTTTTTACCTTTGAAAAACCTTTGACAGCATGTACATTTTCAGAAAATAGTTTTCGTCGTTAAACTTGAAAATAGCGTAACTTCTTCGTTATAAACCCGTTCAGGCGACCATGGTTTCGTTTTAAAGTCTATTTTCTGAAAATATAAACCAAAATATTCCATGACCTGTTGAAATTTCCAGATTTTGTAAAACCGATCAGACCTCAATTCTAAGTTGTCGAAAATGATTTTTCTAGTGTAATACTTGTTCCAATCACTTCAAATCAACACCAAATCTATTCTATACGTACCATACACCTTCTTAGGGTGTCATGGGTTCCTAAACTTCATCAACAATGATAGGTTTCATGGGAATAATTATAGGATAGTTAATACTCATAATAAGTAATAAAATCAAGTATAAAGTGGTATGAATCATAGAGTACTTGCATGTTTTTCTTACTAGATCATAAAAATAGATCAAATAATAGTATGAAAGATTAGGAAAAATCATTAGAAGCTTACTTGAGTGATTGAAGAGTTTTTGGAACTAGAAACTTAATTAATCTTTAGGTTTTTATTTCAAAACCTTGAAATAGATTACTAATATCACTTGTAAATTACTAGAGCTTGAGAAACTTGATGTTCTTCTTCTTGTTTTTGCTTGGCCGGCCATACACCAAGAAATGTAGAGGTTTTCTTTTACTTTTCACCTTCTATTATGTGTATGTATGTGTTCTAAATTTTTCGAACTCTTGTATATTGTAAATATCTTAGCAAGTTTGTGTAGGTGTACATATCTAGTCATGATTTTAAATAAAATGGATGACTATGGGGGTTGTGTGGTCGGCAAGGGTATATTGGGGAGGGGGTTATGTATTTTTTATAGTTAAATGTGTATAAAGTTAAGTATAATGTATATTTGGTACATATAATTAATTATTAAGTGTAGCGTTAGCTAGAAATCGATTTTTGCGGAACAAAATAAAATATATCAAAGTCATAAAAAATATAAAAATGCATTTCTCGCAAGAATTGAGTGAATAAATATTTATCGAATTGAATTTTTGAAAACCGTCGTAAATATATATATATAACAATATATATACAAAATAAATTCAAAACATCGGGTAAACAAATAATATAATTTTTATAGTCTTAAAATGAGTATAAAAATATATTAGGATAATTGTTGGAAGTGTCGGATCAATTATTCAAAATAAATGATCGTGCGATAGCGTTTATTTAATAGAAAAATATACGTTAATGAAATATGCAAACTCGTGCATAAACTGATATGAAATGATGTTACTGATGATATGTAGACTAACTCTAGCCTATATGAAATGTTTTCAATGATATGCCATTAATACGCAGCTTAACCCTCAAGGTTACGCGTATTTGATACTCGTAAACCTAGTTTACGAAAAATGATGAATAGTGAATCATGAATAGTGATTTTTCTCCGGGAATGAATAGTGTTTCATGAATAGTAAAATTTTGAAATAACCTTTCAAAGTCTCAAACCGACTTAAAAAACGATGAATAGTAAAATGATGAATAGTAACCAGTGAATAGTAAATTCCCGAGATGAATAGTGAAATTTTCAAAGTTTGTAAAATGACCTGAAATTACGAGTTGTCACATCTTATTCTTAGCGAGATTATTGATTGGTACAAGAAGTGTAAAAAGAAGATGATGATATTTAAAGTAGATTTTGAGAAAGCATTCGATTCTGTTAGTTGGAGATACCTTGATTACATTCTAGACAAGCTGGGGTTTGAAATTAGATGGCGTACTTGGATCAAAGCCGGTTAAATGTCGGCTAGGACTTCTATTCTTGTTAATGGGAGTCCTACTTCAGAGTTTTCTTTAAGGAGAGGCTTGAGGCAGGGGAGACCCTCTTTCACCTTTCCTATTCATCATTGTTATGGAAGGTCTTCATAAGGCTCTTATTGACGGTGGGGTCAAAGGAACTTCCTTTTCTTCGAGCAAGTTTTATAACACCCTAGGCAGTGAACCTAATCGTTGTAGTGTAGTAATTAGGGTAAGCCACGGGTATTGATATCGTTCTCTAGGGGAATAGGAATGCTAGTAAGGAGTTACTACGCTAAGGTTAAGGTTGAGGAAGATTATTTTTTTATCTTTTTATGTTTTATGAAAATGGAAAGGTACGAATCTCGGGTATTGGATTTGGGGGGTTGGTATTTCTACCGATTACTCTACTAATATCTAATTATCTAAGCTAAGGTTGTGGGAGTCTATGTCTAATTAATGTGTGCTCGTATGATAGTTTAAAGATGTGTTTACTTAGTTTGTATTACTCCTTAATTATCTCCTATTGATGGTTGAGTGTCACGTCTTATTCCTAGTTGCGTTGTGTGTCTAAAGTTGTAGGGTATGCGTTTCTCCCTAACTCTTCGAACTTACCAAAGGGTCTCGTCTACAAACCCACTAGGGATTATAAACTCCTACTCTAAGGCGCTCTTTGGATGTTTTAGCCTACAACTACTCAGGTAATTATATTCTAAGGTTCACAAAGATGAATCAAGCATTAAGTACACAACGAATGACCTATCGCATTACTAGATCATTAATCAACTAAGATAAGAAACAACCAATCAATATTCAATAATTAAGTTTCATACTTCCTAAGCAAACACACAAATAAATTAGCCGGACATGGAGAACATGCAAGCATACACACAAATAATCAAAGACATAATTGAATTAATGAAGTAAAGGAACGATATTAAGCATTTTGCCTTCACGAGACCTAAAAAGTGAAAAGGAACGATATTAAGCAATAACGGATACAAAAGTGATCAAATAAGGACTTAAACGACCCCTCAAAATGGTACCTTTTAAAACCTTATCAAATATCCCTACACTTGTTATTTGCTTGTCCTCAAGCAAATGTGCTTTTAGCCAATTAATTTATAAGTTAAGGGTCATGAAGCATTAATTCAAAACGGTCCACAACACATATAAGCCCCGCAAAATTCATTACAAGCACGGAAATTACATACTAGCACTTCACATGGGGTGTTTGGATACTCACATCTCTCTCGGGTGTATAAATGAAATATAACAATATAGGAAATGGAAGATAAACACTCATTAACCGGTCCTAGTACATAGATTACCATAGGCTTGAGAATAGATCAAACCTCCATCGCTTTGGCGTAAGCACCTAGGAAAGACTATCAAAGAGGTCTTTAAAGGGTTGTTACGTTAGGCTTACGGTAGGGAAATAAAGGTTTGGTGGGATAGGCTATTTGGTGGTGGCAAGTCAAAAATCTTTATGTTAACTGCATATGAAGAATGGCGTTGCTAAGCCAAGACTCGACACTCTAAACTCTAGATAACTGAAATAAACAAACATAAATTTAAAGATAGATGTAGGATGGTAGCCCGTATGTATATATATATATATATATATATATATATATATATATATATATATATATATATATATATATATATATATATATTTATTTTTTATTTTTTATTTTTTAATCACTCTATTTTTTTTTTCTTTTCTCTTTTTCTATTTTTTTTCGATTTTTTTTTTCATACACTTTTACTCTACCATCCTCCATGATAACATCAAAATACTAGGGATTTATAGGCATATCCTTACACTTGAGTTTTTATTACTCTAACACTAATTTGACCCGAATTGAAAAGATCAAAACACTTGGGGTACATTATTACGCAAACAAAGGGAATTTGAATTTAACGTTCCCTTCCCGTCATTTCATAAACTTTAACTTTTCCCATGAATCCCAATCATCCCAAAACTGTATACAAAGGATATGACTCGACTTATCAACTTATGCAAGCAACTAGAAAATTGAACTAAGGGTTTAGGGTGATAACAAACAATTGCACTAAAAGTGAGTGCATAAGGGGTAGGCTAAGGCGATTTTGGTGTATATTTGGGGGTGGGGTGTAAACAATGCTCTTCATTGATATTCCGGAAAAACCGAAATATCACGAGAACCGCGAAAAGGATAGGCTCTGAGGGGTTAACTAGGGGTATCGTGTACTAAAGATGAGTACAACGCAAAGGGTGTGGGGGAATTACTCAACCGATGTGGAAGAAGTAATTATATTACGTGTATCAAACAAGGGTTATCCTAATGCCTCTTATCATTTAGTTATTCCTAACTACACAAGTGTAGCCTCACTTGCGATCTCGGAATGCATCACAAAACAAGTTCTAGAATCTAATATACTACCGGTTCACACTCTAAGCATTAAAGATGAATGCTTTAATTCCTACTAATCTAAGGGCGATCCTCACATTTTGGTGGAATTTGGGTGGTAACGGGTTTTGTGCTAGTCATATAACTTCCTATCCGTGAGACGCTTTTGTTAAAACTAATGGCCCACTCTTATATGTCATGAAAAATTTTAAATTTTGTGCCAAAATTACCCTAACCGACATTTTCTCATGGTTTATTACACAATCACAATTGAACAAAGCAAATAGTCAAGGATAAGCATAGTTTCAAAGTTCCCGTTTTATTTTCCCTCCCTACACTTAAACTGAACATTGTCCCCAATGTTCCCCGAAAGTATCAAAGTTATGATAAAAGAAGGTAATTAAAAACGAAAGAAACTAATACTCCCCTGATTAGCTCGGTAGGATCCGTGTAAAGTGGTGGTTAAATTCTTTTCAAGAAGAATTATTGCGTGAAAAGCTCCTTCCAATCTTATGTAACTTCTTCTTGACAAACTAAACCTGTACACTTGAAGAAAACAAACGAAACCTTCGCGTAAAATCGGCGGTAATAATATATATAAGACTCGATTTAAACTAGGATATAATGCTTGTGGAATGGATGTTTACAGAATTTCTAAGAAAATTAAGACCTGGAAAATTCCAAAAATTTATAAGTAGCTCAGAAAACGAGAAAAAGTAATCTGATGTTTTTACTCCTTCCTGACGCCGTCAGGTTGCAATCCTGACGCCGTCAGGTTATCCTGACAAAAACTGGTCTGCGATTTTCTGGAAAAAATTCTGGAAAATTTACATCTTTAGAATCTGGAAAAATTTCTGCAAAAACATCCATTATGACTCGATACAAGCATTTGACTCGAACAAACAAACATAAATATCTTTTAGTTAATTGTTATTCTCATGTTTACGTTTCTTTTGAAAACGTGTGTAATCCTCCCTACACTTATCCCTTATGTAAAATACCTTTATATGCAATTAAGACGAGGTTAAAAACAAAATAAAGCATTTTTATAAATTTAAACATGAGGATAAACAATTAATAAAAGATATATGACACTAACAAGCAAACAATTAAGCATGGGTTGCCTCCCACGAAGCGCTTTTCTTTATTTAAGAGTCTTGTAGCTAGACTCATAGTCGTGCTCCTACGTACCGATATATGTAAGTCTATCCTCAACAATGTCGTAAGGATCAAACTTATCATTCAAGTTCCTAGTAGTACGTTCGGTTAAATATGCCTTTTCAAACATCTCACCATCGGGATCATAGATTTGTATCCTAATGTGCCACCTTCCATTACCATCACTAGGCGGTCTATTCCAATCCCACTTGTGTTCGGATTTCTCAACTATCCACTTATTCATGACAAGGTTAACGGGCAAGCTTCCTTGGAACTCGGTCATCTTCCTAAATACTAAGGCGTCCTCGAACGGGTTCACTTCTATGTCCCTAGCCATTTCTTGTTCTTGGAAAGTTGCTGCACTAGCAAAGGCTTTATCTAGGTAAAAAGGTCTTTGGGGGCCTATGATGTTCTTATCAATCCAAGGTCCATATCTAGAAGGCTCTCTATCCAACCTTATCTCTTGTGGAATTTCCTCATTCTTGTAGTATGTATGCTTTTTAACATCGTAAACGGATCTAGCACTCCCCTCTCCTACCACTATTTTGGACATCTTACAATCGATGATGGCACTAGCGGTAGCTAAAAATCCTCTTCCAACTAGTAATGGGCATGTCGGGTCCTTATTCATGTCTAGCACATGAAAGTCGGCCAAAAGAGTTAACTCTCCTACATGTACTACCATGTCCTTTATTATTCCTACCGGACGTGCTATACTACCGTCCGCTAGACCTAAGATGGTTTCCGTTGGTTCAATTTTACCTAAGTTAAGGCTTCTATGGAGGGACAACGGAACAAGATTGATGCATGATCCTAAATCGGTTAGAGCATCGAGTGGCTTGGAAGTTCCAAGCCTTCACGGAAGAGTAAATAGCCCAGGATCGTCTAACTTCTTAGGTAAGTTGTTTCGCACCAAAGCGGACCCATGTTTTCCAAGCCTAAGTTCTAACTCATATTTTTCTTTTAAAGCATTATAGTAAGGTGCATGAGCTAAGACTTCAAGAATCGGTTTTTCTTGATGGAGTTCCTTGTACTCCTCCTCTAAACTAGGGTTGGATTCTTGGCTAACGGGTTTCTCAAGAGTAGGCTCTACCAAGGGTGCCGGGCCTTGGTACCTCTTGGATGGCTTGGAACCCTTTTTGATAGCATTTACCGAGTGAACCGTTGGGTGAGAGGGGCATGGATGTGCACTCTCCCATGGTGAACTAGAACATGAAGTCGATGCAATCGAATTCACTTTTGGGTTCTTAATGGTATCACTTGGGAGTGCTCCAACTTCCCGCTCATTGAAGGCTTTTAAGAGGGCATCAAGCTTGGTTGTCATCTCGCTTTGTTTTTGCTTAAAATCGGCTTCAAGCTTATTTAATCGAGTTTCTTGGGATGACAAAAATCTAGATGCAATTGCCTCAAGATTAGTGGGGTTCCCGGTATTAGAAGAATTGAACCTAGTAGGCGAACTAGATGAGCTTTGGGGTGTGTTTGAGTTTTGGTTCCACTTAAGGTTAAGGTGATTTCTCCATGAGGGGTTGTATGAGTTTCCTAAGTTGTTTTGTTCGGGTTTGAAAGTGTACCACTTCTCTCCCGCTCCGTCGGTACGTATGGAGGCGTAGTCCGCAAAAGCTTGTTCGGAGAGCCTTGTGCAATCACGAGTGTCATGGGGACCACTGCATAACTCACAAGGTAGAGTGATTTGATTCACTTGTCGTGAGGACTTAGGATTTTTGTAGGAACTCATGAGGAATCGAACTTGATCTTCAAGTTCGATCATCCTACGGTCGGGAGGAGGCAAGGAGATTGCCTTGACGGTTTTGGGCAGCTCACGGGGGTCATCCCAACTTTCGTTGTCATAGAGGGCGAGGTCCTCTATTATTTCCCATGATTCTTCTGCGGTGAGATCACTAAGTTTTCCACCGGCCGCTTGGTCTATGGATCGCTTAGTGGGGAAGTTGACATGATCATAAAAGATTTGGACTTGGAGCCAAAGATCAATGCCGTGATGAGGGACTTTATGAAGTAAGTCCTTGAATCGGGTCCATGCTTCGTAGAGAGATTCACCTTGACGTTGTTGGAACATCAAGATGTCATTCCTAAGCTTAGTGGTTCTCCCCGGTGGGAAAAATTGAGCAAGGAAGCGAGAAGTAAGATCATCCCAACTTGAGATGGAGCCGGCGGGAAGTCGCTCAAGCCAATTACTAGCTTGGTCCCGTAGAGAAAATTGGAAGAGACGCAGGCGCGTGGTCTCCCGAGTAGTAGCATCAAGGTCGATGGAATCGACGATTTTGAGGAAATCCCTCAGATGCTGATTTGGATCTTCGGAACGAAGTCCATGGAATGCACATCCGTTGTGCACCAACCGGATGGTGTCGGATCGCAGGGCCGTAGTTTGGGCTTGGTCGGGAAGCTCAATGGTGTTCCTATAGCCTAAGTGGCTTGGTCTCGAGTATTCACCAAGAGTACGGGCTCTTGGCGGGTCATTTGGTGGTATGTTGATGAATGGTAGTGGGTTATCACCTTCCATGATGAAAAGTGATGGGATTACAAACAAAGGTTACGAAGAAGGGGGATAGACTAAGAGAAATCTAAAAATGAGAAAAAAGTTTACTTGATAGGAATCAAGCAAAGAAACCTAAACGAGGTGGACTACTAACTAGCTATTATATTCCCCGGCAGCGGCGCCAAAAACTTGATAACGCTACACGCGTCGTTCGGGGTCAAAGGAACTTCTTTTTCTTCGAGCAAGTTTTATAACACCCTAGGCAGTGAACCTAATCGTTGTAGTGTAGTAATTAGGGTAAGCCACGGGTATTGATATCGTTCTCTAGGGGAATAGGAATGCTAGTAAGGAGTTACTACGCTAAGGTTAAGGTTGAGGAAGATTATTTTTTATCTTTTTATGTTTTATGAAAATGGAAAGGTACGAATCTCGGGTATTGGATTTGGGGGGTTGGTATTTCTACCGATTACTCTACTAATATCTAATTATCTAAGCTAAGGTTGTGGGAGTCTATGTCTAATTAATGTGTGCTCGTATGATAGTTTAAAGATGTGTTTACTTAGTTTGTATTACTCCTTAATTATCTCCTATTGATGGTTGAGTGTCACGTCTTATTCCTAGTTGCGTTGTGTGTCTAAAGTTGTAGGGTATGCGTTTCTCCCTAACTCTTCGAACTTACCAAAGGGTCTCGTCTACAAACCCACTAGGGATTATAAACTCCTACTCTAAGGCGCTCTTTGGATGTTTTAGCCTACAACTACTCAGGTAATTATATTCTAAGGTTCACAAAGATGAATCAAGCATTAAGTACACAACGAATGACCTATCGCATTACTAGATCATTAATCAACTAAGATAAGAAACAACCAATCAATATTCAATAATTAAGTTTCATACTTCCCAAGCAAACACACAAATAAATTAGCCGGACATGGAGAACATGCAAGCATACACACAAATAATCAAAGACATAATTGAATTAATGAAGTAAAGACTTATCTTGATGTAAGATAGGGTTTAAAACCATAAAATACTGTACAAGACACCTTAGGTTCGGTTTTAGGTTTTTACTCCAAAGACTCTTCACACAAAGACAGAAAAATTCGGATTCTATATATAAGATTACAATCGCGACGGCGTCACCTTATGTTTAGTGACGCCGTCGTGTCGCCGCCATTAGGGTTTCGTCTTGGCCACGTTAACCTTGCGACAGCGTCACCTTATGTCCGTGACGCCGTCCTCTTCAGCTTCTGACGTCGTCTGGATTGCATCTAGGCCGTCTGAGTAGCGACGGCCTACTCTTCCACAACTAGACGTCGTCACTTGAAAATACGAGTTTTGGGTTCTGGATCGTCACAATAATTTTGGGACGGCGTCGCCATTAACACCTGACGCCGTCGCCTTCTACTTTCAGCAACTGTGAGTGTCTCGATTTTGACTTTGGCCATTTTCTTCATATATTCGCGCCTTTTCGTCCAAATAAGTGCCATATCTAAAGTGAAATATCGTTATTAATTCAAGTAATTTACTTTTCTAGAAAATAATTGTTAGTTTCTGAATTACAAGAATACGATCGTCCCATCATAGGCCGTCTTAAAAGTATAATTAACTTCAAAAAATTGTTTATTTATTTTAAGAGTATTAGTAATAGAGAACGAAGGTGACCACGGTCATTTCTGTCATTTCAGTGTCAACTCAATTTTTCTCGTTAAAACCAACATCATGACCAAATGATCATGATAAGGCGACCGCGGCTGCAACTTAAAACATGTCTCACAAAAATCAATTAAAAAAATACTAACCCACACAAACACACTCACACCATTCAGTCGAGTAAATGACCGAATCTCTCTTTTTCTACTAGGGGGACGCATTCCGATCTTTCACCTAAAGGGAGCGGGATGTGTTCGAAGAGGGCGACCTTTTCCTCGACCACCCATTACTGCTAGTCTAAGTCAAAATTATTTAATTTTTCTTCTGTATGAAAATCTTGTCGAAGTGGGACATTTTGAAACAATGTTCTTAGACACAAGTCACAAAATTGAGTTATGGTTATTTAAAAGTCATAAAATTAAAAGGAACAAAAAAAAGTCTAGGCAGGTCATATTAGGCTCATACGTATCAGTTGACTATGGCTTATTCTGTTTATAATTGGCACGTATTTCTTACGCTAATAAAAATGTAATGTAGTAACAATTAGCTTCAAATTTTATCATTTGACATTTTAATTACCAAAAAAAAAAAAAAAAAAAAAAAAACACTAATTTTCACATGAAAGTCTTATTCACGCGCCTCTTTTTCAAAGCAAAATACGATTTAGATCTTTAAGTTGCTAATTATGTCATCTCCAATCACATAGTTTATAACTAGTTATCTATATCTATACTATATAAAATGGAAAAATAGTCAAAGTGAAAAATGTTAAAAACTGAATGTTGAAAACATGATCAATAAAGAGAGAAATACATAATATAATTAATACTCTTATTAAAACACCTCATTACTTAAAAATACAATAATTTATTCACATTGTACAAGCAATTAAAATCATATCTACCAAATTAAAAACAACCAATTAATACACCCTTACTAAAAAGTACAATAAAATTTTCATAACGTACAATTTAAAAAAGCTACAACATAATACAAAATATAAAATAATTAAACACACTAATTAATGTTATTTTTTAAACACCCTAAAATTAAAAGTAAACGTTATTATACACATTGTACATATTAATAAAACACGCAAAGCTTCATACAAGCTAAAAAGTTGATGGTACATATAGTTTTGAAAATCGGCCAGACCGGACCAACATGTTCAACTGGGAACCGGTGTCACCACCGGTTCGGCTAACCAATTAAAGCCAACCGAAACGAACCAGAGAGGACCCGTTGAAACCGATACCGGGTCAGGACGCTTCAAACCCGGCGGGCTGACCCGGTTTATATTGACCTATTTTCGACCCAACCTATCGGTTTGACTCTGTTTTTTTTATCGGAACGGTTCAACCGGTTGAACCACCCGGGTCAAATCGGGTTTCAAATATGAATTATATGAGAAACGATAAAGTAGTTGTGGAACCCGTGACAATTTTTTTTAAAGGAGAGACCAAGTAATTGTAGTTTTTTGTTTATTTTGCTTTGACACATGTAATTTGTCATTTGTATAATGTTATTTTAAAAAATGTTGTTTTTGCATCACTTAAGGGACTAGCATATATGAATCGTATTTTAAAAGTTAATATATACTATGTAGCCCTTTGTCCAGTATATGAATAATGTTATGTAAGTTTATTAAAATCACAAAGATTAAATAGTATTGTTATCTTTAGCGATAATTATTTGTACCTCAAACAAATAGTTTTGAACAATGCATAAATATCTATGCAAATTGATAGTACAAAATAATATTATTATGGTGATATCAAATTTGCAAAGTTACAATTTTAAAAGCCACACACTAAATGATAAACGTTACACATGTAAAAAAAATAGTTATCACTGCCTAAATTACCGACAAAACAAGAAAAATCGGTCACACGTGTTGGCTATACCTCTAAACTACAATATAATATTGCCAACTACATAATACCGTTGCTTTTTGTAATGCTTGAATCTATTATTACTAAAAATCTTAATAACTTAAAACAATCTTATTAGAAAATATACTCCCACACTTAGATCGACTCCACATAATTTTTTAAAAAACTATATATTTATGCTGCTATGCAACCACGCATCAGAATTGTAGTTATTCGAAAATGATTCTCTAATGTTACAAATACAATTTGTTGAAAGAAACTTATGGGTCGTCGGAATTTTGCAGAAAACTAGACATCGTTGCCGCTATGCGCGGGTACTCGTCTAGTAACACCTGTGCACGCACAGGGTTTTGACAAAAAAATTATTCTGTATTAATATTGAATATTGTGTCTTTAAAGATAATTGCATATAATTATATAGTTATAAGTTTCGTGCGCGCACGAAGTTTACACATAAAAATTTATGTTAGGTAACTCAAGATTTAATTTTATTTAGCTGACAAAGATGTTGATATTGTTATTTAAAATTCACTACTGATATTATGTTGTACACAGATGCAAGTTTAATAGCACATAATGAGTGTTGATAAAGTTAAAGTATACTTATTTTATAATGAGCGTTGATATTATGTTGGTGTTTTATAAAAATGTTTTTTCTAGATAGCCTTATATAAATAAATAAGAACTACATGAATCATTGTTATAATTACAATTACGTATATTTATTTTTATATTAAAGTAAACTGTGCTTACAATTTGATAGTTATATTCTCGTTTTCAGTAATTTAGCCGTATTTAAAATGTAAACTCGTGTCCACGTAGGTATGAAATAAATTAGTCCTTATTGAACGTATATAGTAAAAAAATTGATACTTATAATCTTATGTAAATTTATATGTTATTATTTTAAAACAGCATATACATTGTATTTTTTAAGATATAAAGTTTAAAGTGTATAAAGTATAAAGGGTATTTGTTTATAATCCAAAGTTATTAGAAAACATGGAGGTTTATAATATTACACTTAACTCTATATAATTTTTAAAAGTCAACCACTAAAGTTTATTAATCACCTCCTATTTTTTTAAGTTTTTGTATTCACAAATTTGACACCTATATTTTTATGTGTTTTTTTATCAACCAAATTTCTCCACCAAATTTATTAAAGTTTGACCAAAATCAATTTAATTTTGACTTTTATTAACCAATCACATCACATGATTTTGCTTACGTGGCGAAATTGAACTCTCCTATTGTTCCAATTTTTTTTTTCAATGAGAAAGGTTTTTCAAAAACACTCCGAAATGATGTAATTCTTTTATTATATAAAAGATAAGAAATGCTATAATCACATAGCCGTATATGAGGTTGCGAAATGTTTTATCACATAAGGCCTTTAAATTTTAGAAGCCTCAAAACTTTTATATGATATGTGTACATTTATCTATACTACTTATAATGCACGAAAGCACCTCACTCTTAATTTTAAGACGTACAAGAAATTAAGCATAGTTTACAACACTTTAATGCACCAAATTTTCAGAATTACAACAAAGTAAGCATATTGCACAACAAAATAAAGCGTTGTGTCATTTTAAGACCAAAATTCTATCAAACAACATTAATGCTATTAAAAACACCCATTCACCAAATATTACAATAATTTAAGCACAATGTACAATAGCTGCAACCAATTTTCAGATTTACAACAAAATAAGCATAGTGTACAACAAAATAAGCATGATGTAATTTTCATACTTACAACATTAATGCTATTAAAGTGGTCAATGTTATTAATGACTATAATGACTACTACTTACAAGAAAAGAAACATAGTGTACAACACTTTAATGCACATAATTTTCAGATGTACAAGACAAGAAGCATAGTGTACAACAAAACACCACATTAATGCTATTTAATGTAGTCAATTATTTAACTAGTTAATAAATGCAATTAATACAGTTATTAAAACACCCTTTACATAAGAAATACAAATTATCAAGCATATTGTACAACAAAATTAAACACAATTCCTACATTAAATTTCACTACTACAAATAATAAAGTACATTATACAAATATTCAAGCCCGAACGGGTACGGGCCAAATGGGCTTGAGCCCGAACGGGGGCGGATCAAACGGGCTCGAGCCCGAGCAGACACGTGCCAACGGGTTCAAGCCCGAACGGGCACGGGCTATACGAAATTTTTGATATCCGTAAATTTATTGTTAAAAATAACTCAATAAACTAAAATATATTATTCATCGAAAATTTTTATTTCAGGGTACCCGCCGCTGCAACGCGCGGGTACCCTGCTAGTTATAAAAATGACTTCACGTATTTAATATAAGGGCATTCATTGTAAGAGCATGCACTATGGAAGGTGCAAGAATAGGTTTATAATTGTTGAAAAGATTTATGATTCATTTTAACCATAATGAATTTTTATTTCATGTCTATGTGGCATGCAAAAGGTCCAAAAACTTAGACCTCTTCATAGTCTCAAGATATTAAATGCTTGTGTTATGTGAAAAAATTACAAAGTTTTAAAATGTTTGTACCATAGTGGTGATAGGTTTTTTAACACAAAAGGTTTATAAAATAATGATGTGGCATGAAATATTAAATTTTTAAAGCTTTATAAAATTTAACCATAGTGTTAATACAAATAAACCGTAAAACCGTTTATTAATATTTTGCGATCTCTTTGTGTTTTGTCGATAACAAACATAATGTTATCTTAAGTATAATTTTAAGGATACATGTTAGTTTTGTAAAGCATTTACATATAGCCATTTAAATACAAAAATATGGTAATTAAGCATTTGTTGTAATAGTTTATTAGGATGGGTAAAAATCATAACCCATGGACCATAACCCATGGATCTTAACCCATACCCAAGAAGACTTGATACAATGTATACTTAGATACATTGAATCTAAAGATAACCCATGGACCAACCAATAACCCATGACCCATAACCAAAAAATCCCATGGGCAAAGAGGAGCGTTCCACGGATCCCTAGGATTACACTAGACGGATCCCAAGTGGAAGGGATCCGTGGGATCCGGGGGAACAGTGAAGAAGTTTGCCTATAAATAAAGAGCCATTTCTTCATTCTAACTCACCCCCTTCTTACAAAATCTCTCAAACACTCTCATTCTCTTCTAACATATAGATCACTTGATCTAGAGAGTTGTTCTTCTTTATTTCTATTGTGATCCTCATATAGGTCCTTCTCTAAGGCGAGATCACGAGCATTCTACAAGTCATCCAAGCAAGGGGTCCTTGATTGATTTGTCACTCCGCAAGATTTCTGTAGCGAAGATCTTGTATTTGATATTTCACATATTTGTTGTGTAATAGTCATGTTGGTTTGGTCCACCGTGTTACGGACTCGGTATCTAGCTTTGTACCGAAAAAAGTGTATGCAACGTTGTGAAGGCTTCTCCGCCAAGTGAAGGAGTTTGTTGACATAGTGCTTGAACTCTCGAGTAGGTGACTCGGGGAGTGGAGTAGGGCAAGAAAGGTGTCCTTGTAGCCGAACCACTATACATCGGTTGTGTCTTTTCTTTACCTTCGCTTTACTTTATTTACTTGATTTATCATTAGATCTATACTTTCTCTACATCCACAAGATCTCACATATTAACGAATCTAAAAGTTTTTGAAACTAACGTAAAATCGGCAAAACTATTCAACCCCCCCTTCTAATTTTCCACAATTGGCATCAAGAGCTAAGTTTATAAAAGTTTTAAAATAAAATTGTATTTTAAAAACTTTTCGATCACTATGAGTTCTGAAAATTATAAGGAAGGGCAATCTATGCAACGACCACCACTACTTGAAACTAATGGTTTTATATATTGGAAAAATAGATTCGAAACATATGTGAAGTCTAAAAATATTGATCTTTGGTACATTATTGTTGAAGGTGATTTTGAGGCTACCTCAAATGGTGATAAAGGAAATTTAGTTCACATACCTCATGATAAACTAAACGATGAAATGAAGAAAAAGCTTTCTAAAAATAGTGAAGCAAAAAATGGTTTTATATAATGCTTTACCGAAAAAGGAATTCGAAAGAATTTCTATGCTTAAAACCTCTAAAGAAATTTGGAATTCTTTAGTTGTAACTCATCAAGGCAACCAACAAGTTAAAAATAATAAAATTGATTTATTTGTTCAACAATATGAAAAAAATTCAATATCGGATGATGAAACTATAGATCATTCATTTGCTAACTTTAATACTATTATTACATCTTTACAAGCACTTGATGAATCTTTTTCTAGCCGTAATCATGTTAGGAGATATCTAAGGGCACTTCCATCGAAGTGGAGATCCAAGGTGACGGCGATAGAAGAGTCAAAATATTTGACAATTCTCACCCTCGATGAACTCATAGGCAACCTGAAAGTCTACGAGCTTGTCCTTGCTAAAGATTCGGAAGCTTCAAAGGTAAAAGAGAAACACAAATCTCTTGCCCTTAAAGCCAAAAAGACTACGAGCGATGAGGAGAACCCCTCTTCGAGTAGTGACGACGAAGAGTACGCTATGGCGGTAAGGGACTTTAAAAAGTTCTTTAGAAGAAAGGGAAGATACGTCAAACAACCGTATGACGATAAGAAAGGCTTTCGGAAAAGCAAAGAGGACGAGAAGCCAAAGGATGATCGTACTTGCTTTAAATGTGGGGACCCAAACCACTTTATTAGTAAGTGTCCCAAACGGGATGATCAAAAGGCGTTCGTGAGCGGCACATGGGGAATGAGCGACGAGGAGGATGAAGAAATTTGTCTCATGGCAAATGACGAGGTATGTCACGAATACTATAGTAGTTCATCACTCGATGACGACTCATTGCATAATGAATATGACAAACTATGCAATATTAGCTTAAAACTAATTAACAAAAACAAGCTTTTAAAGAGTCAAAATCAACGTTTAGATAAAGAAGTCATAGAATTAAAAGCAAAACTAAAACGTTTAGAAAAGGGTAAAATAGCAAGTGGTGAATGTGAACTTTGCGTTCAACTTCAAACACTGTGGATAACTTAGATTCTAAAATTGCTAGAATAATTACGAACACTTTAGATACAATACTCGAAGGTGTTAAAACCGGTAACAATCAAAAGGGTCTAGGTAGTCAACAACTTGATCCATCAACTAGTGAAAGTAAAGAAACAAAATTTGTTAAGGAACTAGAAAAACCAGCCACTGTTGTGGCGGATCCCACGGATCCCCTAAAAAGGGAACCGGCTAGTGTACAGAAAGGGATCCGTGGATCTGCTGTAGCAAACAGTAGCAATAACGTAGCTTCCTCATCTAGAACTGAGTTTGTTATAGTTAATAGGAAGAAACCAACTCATGTCACCACTAGACAACCACCTCCAAAATATAATCCTACTTTTGCAAGAAACAAAGCTCCATCTTTTTCAAAACCTAATTCATTTAGGAGACCTAATAATGTTTACCCAAAAAGTAACCATCAAATGGGATGTAATCCAAACATGCAAAACGGTTTTCATTTTCAAAACTTTGCTCCATGGAATGCATACTCATCTTATCCATACATGTCTAACATGAATGGAATGTTTAACACTAATGGACCCATGAACAAATGGGGACCAAACTTTTGAGTTTATTATTGTTTTAGGTGTGCTTAAAGGTCGATCTAGACCCCGATGAATGGGTCAAGGATAGCGGGTGCACGAGGCACATGACCGGCAATAAGGATCTATTCTCCACATATGAATCCTTCAATGGAGGTAATGTGGTGTTTGGAAATAGCAAAAGTAGAATCATCGGTAAAGGTACGATTTCTAACAAATCTCTAACCATTAACGATGTGTGTCACGTAGAAAACCTTAACTTTAATCTCTTAAGTATAGGACAAATATGTGATAAAAAGTGGAATGTACTTTTTACCGAAACCGGTAGTAAGATACTAAAAGATGGAATAACCATAGGAAGAGGAATTAGGAAACATGAAGTCTATGTCATTAAAATCGGTAATGAACCTAAGGACAAACTATGTCTTACCTCTATGGATGATACTTCGACCTTATGGCATCGAAGATTGGGTCACGCCAACATGCGACTTCTTCAATCGCTATCATCCAAAGATCTAGTAAGAGATCTACCTAAGTTGAAATATGAACATCACTTTTGTGATGCTTGTAATGTAGGAAAACAAGCTCATTCTAGTCATAAAGCTAAAAACATGGTGTCTACAACTAGGTGTCTAGAATTACTACATATGGATTTATTCGGTCCATCCGCTATCTAAAGTTATGGAGGCAACTACTATACTTTGGTCATAGTGGATGACTATTCTAGGTATACATGGACAAAATTTTTAAAGAACAAAACGGAAACCTTTAATTATTTTGAAATATTAAGCAAAAAGATCCAAAGACAACTAGGAAGTCCCATAGTGTCTATTAGGACGGATCATGGTAGGGAATTCGATAATGAAGTGCAATTCGGAACTTTTTGTGACGCTAATGGTATTACTCACAACTTCTCGGCTCCACGCACTCCACAATCGAATGGGGTAGTAGAAAGAAAGAATAGAACCTTACAAGAAATGAGTAGAACCATGCTTAATGAACAATCCATGCCTCAAAAGTTTTGGTGTAATGCCGTTGATACTTCAACGTACATACTCAATCGAGTCTTAATTAGACCAATCTTAGGACAAACTCCATATGAGTTACTTCGAGGCAAAAAGCCTACGTTAAATCACTTTAGAGTATTTGGTAGTAAATGTTTTATTCTTAACACTAAAGATTACCTTACAAAATTTGATCCTAAATCAACCGAAGGTATCTTTTTAGGTTACTCGCCAAATAGCAAAGCTTACGTCATATTAAACAAAGAAACAATGAAGGTAGAAGAGTCATTAAATATAAAATTTGATGAAAGTCCACCCAAACCCTCTCCACCTCTTATAGATGACGAGATTATAGAAAGTGAAGCTATAGTAATAAAGAAAAGGATAAGTGAAGAAGAACCTCTAAGTGATGAAATAATAAACATTAAAGAATCCAAAGATCACCCCGTAGATAAAGTCATAGGAAAACTTAACGAACGAACATTAAGGTCTCAAGTTCAAAACCAAAGTAACTTGTTTTGCTTTGTTTCAACCTTAGAACCTAAGAATACACAAGAAGCCATAAAAGATGAGAGTTGGGTAATGGCTATGCAAGAAGAACTAAATCAATTTGTTTCTAATGATGTTTGGATACTTGTCCCTCCACCTAGTAATCAAACCATAATAGGAACCAAATGGGTTTATAAAAACAAATTAGATGCAAACGGAGCTCGTTGCTCAAGGGTATAACCAACAAGAAGGAATAGACTTTGATGAGGCCTACGCTCCCGTGGCTAGATTAGAGTCTATAAGAATACTTCTTGCGTATGCTTGTGCTAATGATCTAAAGCTTTATCAAATGGATGTCAAAAGCGCTTTTCTAAATGGTTTCATTAATGAAGAAGTATACGTAGCTCAACCTCCGGGCTTCATAGATTTTGAAAAACTCAAACATGTATATAAATTAAAGAAAGCCCTTTACAGTCTTAAACAAGCTCCAAAAGCTTGGTATGATAGACTCAAGTATTTGTAGTTAAACACGACTATACCATGGGGTTAGTTGACAACACACTTTTTACTAAGAAAAGAGAGTCACATATAATCATAGTACAAATATATGTAGATGATATTATATTCGGATCCACTTGTCAAGACATGTGTGATGATTTCTATAAAATCATGCATGACGAGTTCGAGATGAGTATGATGGGAGAACTTAGTTTCTTTCTTGGTCTACAAATAAAACAATTAGAAGATGGTATCTTCTTAAATCAATCTAAATACATCAAGGAGATGTTAAAGAAATTCGGTCTAGAAGAGTCAAAACCAATTAGGACTCCAATGTCATCCGACACCAAACTCACAAAAGATGATGACGAAGAATCCATAGATAATACTAAATATCGTGGCATGATAGGTAGTCTTCTCTACCTCACGGCAAGTAGGCCGGATATCATGTTTAGTGTTTGCTTATGTGCTAGGTTTCAAGAAGACCCTAAAACATCACACCTAGAAGCCGTAAAAAGGATATTTAGATACATTAAGGGTACAACACAATTAGGATTATGATATCCTAAGGGCACGGGAGTAGAAACAATTGTATATGCAGATTCTGACCATGCAGGTGATTACGTTGATAGAAAAAGTACAAGTGGGGTATGTACTTTCATGGGATGTTGTTTAACATCTTGGTTTTCTAAGAAACAAACGACATTAGCAATATCAACAACCGAAGCCGAGTATGTCTCCGCCGGCAAAGCATGCCTACAAGCACTATGGATGAAACAAGCATTAGTCGACTACAACATTCATCTAAGTGACATAGCCATCCTATGTGACAACAAAGGTGCCATCGACTTAAGCAAGAATCCGGTATTGCATTCTCGCACAAAGCATATAGAGATTCGACATCACTTCTTAAGAGACAATGTTCAAAAGGGGAACATCTCTATTGAGAAGGTAGCATCCGAAGACAACATAGCCGACGTCCTCACCAAACCGTTGAAGCGGGAACAATTCAACCTACTTCGTCTTGGTCTTGGTCTAATGGAACAAACGTCGTAACTTATTTGACTCTACAAGGTATGTAAACACTAGCCTTCTTCTTTCTGAGTCTAGGATCTCTATTTCACGCACAACTCACAAACAATAAGGGAATTTTCAAAACCCAAGATACACTAAAAACTCTATAAATTAATGGTGTTGGGACCGACATATTTTATTAATTTAGAAAGATATTATTTTATCGATAAATTAATAAATTATTAATTTAAAGATGGTTAATTATGGGTATGCATTATCAACACAAAATGGATATGAATCACTTGCTAGATTACCCTGGTGAAAATAATGAATGTTACGTGGTTTAAGGAATTGAAGAAATTATGGCAGATACCATTCAAAATCCGGTTGATGATGAAGTTGAGGATGATGCAATTGCTTTGGAACCAGTCACTAAAAAAGAAGCATTACAAGCGGCAATAACTCTTCACAATTTTTTGTTCCAATACGAGAAGACAACGCCCCAACTCTTTAGTGCAATAGGGAGATCTAAAGATGAAATCAATATAGATTTAAAGTTCAACAAAAAACAAGCGACTATAGATTCATTTTTTACTAAACAATCTTAGAATTTTGAAGTGTATCACACATATATAATATATATTATGTAATTTTTTATTGATTATTAATTTATAGTTTCGTTGGGACTAATATATATACACTGGGGTTACAAAAAAATTATTATCTTATTATTTTATCGATTGGGGTTCAAATTTGCACTGGTCCCAAGTTGGGACCGGACAAATTATTAGTTTTATTGAGTTTATTAATTTATCGAGTATTAATTTATAGAGGTTTTACTGTAAGTTTTCCACTTATAGCTTTCTTATTTTCTTTTATCCATATACATTTTCAAAGAAAATTTCTTTTCAAAATATTTTCTAAAAGGATGATACCTTCCCATATCAATTTCACAAAAGCAATTTCTCACATATAGGACAAATCGCTTTTTCATTATTAATACAAAGTAAAAACCCGTTTTCATTGCATCTCATGTCTTTTGAATGCTAAAGGGGACACATAACTAATATGTATTTTCGGTTACATTCATTTAAGCGACAATGAATTAGGAGCATTGATAACACTCAATTACGTACCTGTGTACTAAATATGTGTTTTCGGGTTATCTCAATAGGATTTTTTTTCTCTACTTCTAGTTTATTTTTCTTTTTCGTTTTAGAGGTCGAGATAACCGCAACTCCAAATAGTTTACATATAGGCACACACTAGGCAAAAATGTTTCCAAAAGGAAAATTTTGTGCTGCCTGCATCACCAGACCCACGGATCCCAGCCTTCATGCTGGACGGATCCCTCAAGGGAAGGATCCGTGGGATCCGTGAAGACAGAAGTTGTTTTTATCTTCTATTTTTCTCACTTTGGATGAAAAATCCACATTGGTTTTATTTTTGGGAGTATGCTCTTTAATGCTTGTGTTCTCATGATCACATGCCTTGAATTCATATCTAATCATTAGATTTTAATCCATATTTTGGTTCAAGCATTCATTACAATGCTTTGTTTTTCTATATATAGAACTCCGAAAATGTTTGCATACTCCATTTCCTCCTCACAAACATATTACATCATGTCATCCAAAAACCCTTTAGGAGAATCATCTAGTACAAACAATCATGATATCCAAACCTTTGTACTTCCACCATCCAAAATACCACAATAAAACTCTAGGATATCCGCACAGATTAGTATCCGATCTTGTTGCTTAGCAAAAACAACCTCAAATGGTTCATCCTCAAAAAATAACTCACCACAAGATGCTTCCATAATAGCACCTCCCTCATCTCCAACAAGTATACCAACCTCATCACCACCCAAAGTCACTCTTTTGGAACTCCTTAAGACTCCAACAAGATCTAAACAATCTAAACAAAAAGAAATAGTCTTTTCAACACCACCCACATCTCCAAATAATATCTTTCAAGATCTTGAAACATCACCACCATTAGCTCCCATCACATTACAAGAACATCTAGGTTCTTTTCCACCACCATTTACAAACATTCCGGATGTTGATCCATATTTTTCTATCTTTCTAACACATCTTCCGCATAACTCAAATCAAAACAACCCGGAAAACTTCCGCACTCATTACCCACATCATTTACATTATGAACATTGCCAATCCACTAGGGAAATCGCAATAGAAGTTAGGGAAGAAATGCGTTTCATACTCAACCTCATCCTTGATTGCATCAATACCATCACTCATCAAAACCTCCATCCATAACCTTATGCAAGCATGGAAGGAATCACTACTAATATTTTCTATTATTTTTTTTCATTTACAAGAACAAGTCTTGTTCTTATTTTTACATGCTTGTAAGTGGTATAAATACCACTACAATTTGTTGTTTTATTACAAGGCATTGTTTACATACCTTGGCTCCCAATCTAGATTATCGGCAATCACAAGATTATTTAAGCATGTTACTAACCTTTCTTTTTTTAGGTTTTTTATTTTTCTTCACTTGATGCCCCAAACAAGGGGGAGCACCGTCAAGGGGGAGTAAGAAATACGTAGATTACTTTTCTTCCAAGGGTTAACTTTTTGTTTTGACAAAAAGGGGGAGAAGAAGTAAAACTTAGGGCCTTTCGGCTTTCAAAATTTACATCTATTCTTAAGTTGTACTCATCATAACATTATGTTTTGTCATCAACAAAAAGGGGGAGATTGTTAATACAAATAAACCGTAAAACCGTTTATCAATATTTTGTGATCTCTTTGTGTTTTGTTGATAACAAATATAATGTTATCTTAAGTATAATTTTAAGGATACATGTTAGTTTTGTAAAGCATTTATATATAGCCATTTAAATACAAAAATGTAGTAATTAAGCATTTGTTGTAATAGTTTATTAGGATGGGTAAAAATCATAACCCATGGATCTTAACCCATACCCAAGAAGACTTTATACAATGTATACTTAGATACATTGAATCTAAAGATAACCCATGGACCAACCCATAACCCATGACCCATAACCAAAAAACCCATGGGCAAAGAGGAGCATTCCACGTGTGGAAAACTAGAAGGGGGGGTTGAATAGTTTTGCCGATTTTAAGTTGATTTCAAAAACTTTAGATTCGATATTATGTGAAATCGTATGGACGTTGAGAATGTATAGATCTAATGATAATGCAAGCAAATAAATAAAGATAAGGGATAGAAATGACACAACCGATTTATAGTGGTTCGGCTACAAGGACACCTTCCTTGCCCTACTCCACTCCCCGAGTCACCTACTCGAGAGTTCAAGCACTATGTCAACAAACTCCTTCACTTGGCGAAGAAGCCTTCACAACGTTGCTTACACTTTTTCCGGTACAAAGCTAGATACCGAGTCCGTAGCACGGTGGACCAAACCAACACAACTATTACACAACAAATATGTGAAATATCAAATACAAGATCTTCGCTACAGAAATCTTGCGGAGTGACAAATCAATCAAGGACCCCTTGCTTGGATGACTTGTAGAATGCTCGTGATCTCGCCTTAGAGAAGGACCTATATGAGGATCACAAATAGAAAGAAAGAAGAACAACTCTCTAGATCAAGTGATCTATATGTTAGAAGAGAATGAGAGTGTATGAGAGATTTAGTAAGAAGATGGGTGAGTTAGAATGAAGAAATGGCTCTCTATTTATAGGCAAATTTCCTCACTGTTCCCACGGATCCCTTCCACTTGGGATCCGGCTAGCACAAAGCTAGGGATCCGTGGAACGCTCCTCTTTGCCCATGGGTTTTTTGGTTATGGGTCATGGGTTGGTCCATGGGTTATATCTAGATTCAATGTATCTAAGTATACATTGTATCAAGTCTCTTTGGGTATGGGTTAAGATCCATGGTTTGTGATTTTTACCCATCCTAATTAACTATTACAACAAATGCTTTAATTACTACATTTTTGTATTTAAAAGATTTATATGTAAATGCTTTACAAAAATAACATGTATCCTTATAATTATACTTAAGACAACATTATATATGTTATCAACAAAACACAAAGAGATCGCAAAATATTAATAAACGTTTTTACGGTTTATTTGTATTAACACCACGGATCCCTAGGATTACACTAGACGGATCCCAAGTAGAAGGGATCCGTGGGATCCGGGGGAACAGTGAAGAAGTTTGCCTATAAATAGAGAGCCATTTCTTCATTCTAACTCACCCCTCTTCTTACAAAATCTCTCAAACACTCTCATTCTCTTCTAACATATAGATCACTTGATCTAGAGAGTTGTTCTTCTTTCTTTCTATTGTGATCCTCATATAGGTCCTTCTCTAAGGCGAGATCACGAGCATTCTACAAGTCATCCAAGCAAGGGGTCCTTGATTGATTTGTCACTCCGCAAGATTTCTGTAGCGAAGATCTTGTATTTGATATTTCACATATTTGTTGTGTAATAGTCGTGTTGGTTTGGTCCACCGTGTTACAGACTCGGTATCTAGCTTTGTACCGGAAAAAGTGTAAGCAACATTGTGAAGGCTTCTCCGCCAAGTGAAGGAGTTTGTTGACAGTGCTTGAACTCTCGAGTAGGTGACTCGGGGAGTGGAGTAGGGCAAGGAAGGTGTCCTTGTAGCCGAACCACTATACATCGGTTGTGTCTTTTCTTTCCCTTCGCTTTACTTTATTTACTTGCTTTATCATTAGATCTATACTTTCTCTACATCCACAAGATCTCACATATTAACGAATCTAAAATTTTTTGAAACTAACGTAAAATCGGCAAAACTATTCAACCCCCCCCCCCCCCCTTCTAGTTTTCCACACATAGTGGATGCCCTAAGAGGTTTATGAAAAAGTTTATAAAATTTGAAGAGGTTTATAGATTGAGTCACTATAATGAGGTGAGGTTTATGATTACATGGAATGAAATAAGTCTAAGTTTATAGATTTTTTTTATTGCAGCTGAATACATGTAATTCATTTAATAACTCATCAAATTATAAAGTTTTAACAAGTTTAAGCATAGTGATCATAGGTTTATAAAATAATAATTTAAGAGCATATGACATGAAAATTATATAAACTTTTTCAAAAGGTTTATCATAGGAGATGCTCTAAATGTTTCACTAAAAATGCTAGCCGGAGCACATCGAAAATGATTATTTCTTATTTTATCTTTTAAGAAAATTATTTACTTTCCATTTTGTGTCTTATTTTGTCTTTTAATTGAATTCTGCAAAAGGTGTGACATCCGTCACCAAATCAGGTTAGTCAACTTTGACTATTAACCCAACATTCGATATCTAGTTAGACTTATATGCATACGTTGTTACTGAAACATAGAAAATGATAAATTCTAAAGGTTAGATGGTTTAACTATCTTATTCCCTCTCATCGTGTTAGTTACGTTGAGATCTATAAGTACTAGCGTTTTTCTTAAAACGTTGGAGTAGTTCTTATAACGTATCATTAGGCATTATAAATACCTACCAAATACAACATATTGGTGATCTAAGCCCATAATCGAATAAATTTAGTCAATAATAATATTCTATGATAATAGTAATACTAATGTAATAATATAAAGTAATAAGTTATTTAAAAATAAACTAAACATTTCTAAAAGTTTTTTATAACACATTAAAAGTTAAATGCACCAAACAAGGAATCTAATACCCTTAAGTTTGAATATACAATGAAGTTAAAAAAAATGTTTATAAGAAAATTGGCCCAACGAGGATTTTAAGGGAGAGGGGGGGGGGGGATTACTATTTTTTTTTAAATTCCATAATTATCCAATTTTACTTACTTATTCCCTGCCCAATTCTACAAAACCTAAATTTCGGTTTCTTTTTCCTCCGCTCTGCAAAAAATCATCTCCAACGCAGCCACCATAATATTTTTTCATCAAAATCTCAAGAACAAGAATTTCGATCTCTTTTTTGAAGTTTTTGGTAAGTGTTATTGCTTTTAATTATTTTTTTATTGTGACTAATTGATGGGAAGTAAATGTGATTAAAATACAGTAAACGAACACAATAAATATAAACTTGATGAATTAAGATTAATTATATACTAATACGCATGATTATTTAGGTCAAGTTGTTAGATTAAAATCAGAAGTTGATCAGGATTTTGAACGACTTTGGAAGGTTATAACTTAGTCATAACATTGAGTTTTGTCACGAATTTTGGGTCTAATTGAATTAATATGAGACCGCTTTCTGTTCCAAGTGGTTTGGTGTCGATACGATAAGTTTAGGTCGGTCAAAAAGTCATTACAAGACAAGTGGTCAAAACTGTATTTTCTAGGAATATTTAGATCGACTTTGGGACATCATAACTCACTCAATATTTCGAACTGGTTGATGAAATTATTTTTGGAATTACTTATATGTGTCTTTTAACCCCTATATGAATTTCGGAAATTTTCAAATCAAAAATCGAACTTTCTGGTGTGCAATCAGGTCGTTTTTAGACTAGTTAGTATTATGGATTTTTTTAAATAGTGAAGCATTAGTAAAAATTGTGGAAAAATTACGAAGAATACGTATTTCATTGAAGTCTCTGTCATAAAAATTTGGAATCTTAATTAATTCGTTTGAGGTACTTTAAAAATACACAAAGTAACTCTATAATTCCTGATAAAAAGTTAAAACTATATAAGTAAGGGCAAATCACCAATTACTTACACCCAGGGCTTTAGGGCGTACAAATTACGAGTCATGAGTAATCATTTACTTAAAATACAATGCTTGGTCATACACATTCAATCATTTGCGAGTTACAATGGAAAGGTTCTAAGCATTTTGTTTTTGGTAAAAGAGATTTTTCACTCTGGTAAAATGAATGTGTAACTTACACATTTCCTTTATTTGTACATAAATTGCTCGGATTTTGTGAACTTTGTTTCATTTGCTTCAAGGTGAGTTTTCGTAGCCCGTTTTTATATTTCCCGAAGGAAAATGATACTTAAAGTTTATTTCAAATACTTTTCGTTGTGCTAATCACTTTAATTCTTTGGACAACTTATGTGTTTGTAATTACGTATGTGAGCTTTAGTGGTTGATTGATACGTGTCTATGATTCCTATATTCCTATTAAAGCAACAGTTTTAGCTTCAGTTGGTAGTCGACTTGTTAGAAACCTATTGTGCACATGACCATGAGGTGGGTGGATACATATAAGATACTACTGAGGTGGTTGGATACATACAACATTAACCCCCGCTGCAGTAGTTGGATACATAGCTAAACACTCATTGAGGCTAAACTTTTATTATACACGGTTATCCTACTTGTATGTTATGCACAATAAATTGCGTCTTATTAGTTAAACCTACGAGCTTACCAACATTATGTTTACGTTTTCGAGTATTCATTTTCAGGTAAAACTAATAGCAATGCTTAATAAGGATTGAGTTTCTTGCATGGCTTAGCGAGACCTTAACCGACATTGATCCGTGCTAAACCGTCAAGTCAAAAAGACTTAAAACAGCTTAAGCACAAATACAATTAAGATCAGAGAATACAGGGGATTCCCGGGTCGTTATGTCCCACGGAGACTCAATGGTGTGTTAAACACTTGATCAGACGATAGAATGACCACTAATGATAGCGATCAGAAAGGATTTGAATGGATAATTACACTACTGAAAAAGGTTATAAATAAAAGCGACTTAAATACAAATTAAGAAAATTAAAAAGATAAAAGATATTAAATAAACGCTATCACTATATTTAAAGTGATGAACGTTTAAAACCTAAAACTTACGTTTAAATCAAAAACTACGTTAACGTACAAATAAAAACGTGAAACTTATACAATATAAATCCTAAAAATATGAAAAATACATTTTTACAATCCTAATTATATAAGAAAATTTATATAAAAGGAAAATTATTTTTACAACTATTTAATTAATTATTATTAATTAAAAACTATTTTAAACTATTTAATAATACTCTAAAATAAAAGAAAATATGAAATAAGACTAGAAAAATAAATTTAAGACTTAGAAAAATCTAAAATATGATAAAACTAATTTTAAAACTGAAAATATATTTTTTAGACTTTTTATGTATTTATTACTAATTTAAAACTATTTAAAACTAATTTAAATTATTAAAAATACCAAATAAAAGGAGAAAAATAGGGAAAAATACTTTTTAAGCTTTTTACATTTATCTAAACTTAAGAAAAATGAAAAATTATTTTTTTGAAGCTTTTCTTAATTATTTGTATTAAAAGCTATTTAAAAAGGATTAAAAACTAATTTAAATAAAGAAAAATAGCAAAACACCTTAGAAAAATCTGAAAATTTAAGGAAAACTCTAAAATAATACTAGGAAGCTAGGAAAAATGGAAAAACATGGGCTTGTTTGCAAGATATAGAAACTGATATGAAAGTGCTTATTGAAATAAGCACTAAATTAAGCAAATGGAGTCCAAAGGCTACCAAACTGATAGAGAAGCTATAATAAGCTAAATTAACCAAAATGCAATGAGTTTCAACAAGCTCTAACCACTGATAAGCTAGCTGAACAGATATGGCTTATTTAGCTAATATGCTCAAAACAGTGGTGAGGGGGGCAACTTGCAGCTGAAATATAAGCCAACCAATAAGCTAAAAAGGAAATCTACAAATTGGAATCTCTAAAGGACCTGGGTAAGATCATGCAAACCAAAGCTCAGACTTAGGTGAGCTAAACTGAGCCCTGGGTGGACCTTGCAAATCCTGGAAAACCCCTGTGCAGTCAACAGTGCCCTGCACAGGGGAATAGACACCATGTTTGAGCTTATTTATAAGCTACTCAGAAAAGCTGAAAGGTAAAACAGAATTGGGGTCTAGAAGAACACCTGGAGAACTACAAATGGACCAAGAATGAACCCTTAACTAACTGAAATGAACCTTGTGCATGGTCTGCACTTTCTGCAAAAACCAGATTTAGAAATGCTTTTTGACTTTCTAAAACAGTTGGAGATTTGACTTTTTTGAGTTTTGAGCTCAATTTGAAGACTGATTATGTGATTTAATGATGAAACTATACTTAAGCAAGCTAAATCACTAGCTTTTACACCTATAGGCTAGATTTCACAAACTAATCCACACAGAACTGACAATGAGAACAGATTACAGGCAAGTTTGACTAAATGAGTTCTAGGTTGCAAGTTTATGACATCTATGGACTATTTGAAGCTAAATTAGACCTAAGGTACTGATCTTACCCACTAAGCTAGGCTCTAGCATATGTTAAAAACCTGATCCAAACACTATTTATGTAGCCGAAATACAAATTTCCTATTCAACTTACAAATCCAGGCTTATGTTAACTCCCAAACACATTTTGTTACTCAACTGACACCTATATGAATCAAACTTGATAGCAATTCTAGACTAAAACCTATCTGGTCTACTGATGCAACTAATGACAGAAGTTATGCAGTAAATGATATTAATAACAGCAATTAAAATAACAACTAACTACTGACTTTGAACTAAATTATACTAGAACCACTACTAATGAAACTGCACTAACAAGTATTATAAGCTTATATCAGATAAAAAAGAAGAATTGAAACTCACATGTAGTCTATCCACAATGGTCTGAGATTAATCAAACAGTGACATGAGTTCCTATTAACCCAATATCAATCCTATTCTCTACTCAACTCCACTGCAATTTCAACCCACACTGACTCCATTTTCAGCTCTGCAAAGTACACTTCATCCCACAGTTGACCATTTTGACTGTTTTTGATATTTGAGTGAAGTGGAAAATAAACAAGTTTAGGCCTAAACTAAGCTATTAAGAAGCTTAACAAGAACCAAAGTAGGGTAGCAGAGCTTGGTACACTGCTTATAAAGAGGTTAACAACACTTTTTTTTTTATTTTTGCTATATCTCTCTTTATTTTTTTCTTGAACTCTTTTTTTAGACAAAGGATAGAAACAAGTTGAGATTACTGTAAAATAAGCTAAAATGATGCCAGAAACAATAATAAGCTAAAAGTAATAAGGATTAAATGCTTAAATAAAGGTATTGAAACAAAAAGGTTTTTACTAAACTTTAAAAATAGAGATTACAAAAGGGTTGCACAAACAGAAATTACTTCAAAACATAAAATTGGAATTCAAATTACAAGAACATTACTGAAAAATAAAAGGTTGCTTAGAAACTTAAAAACTAAAAAACTAACTAACTACTCTTTGTCTTCCTTCTCTCTTCCTTTTTTATAGCTCCAGTGTCTTCCACTTGTCCAATGAACCTTTCCCACTTGAATTTGTGGCCATTGGATCACTTAAATTAATCTTGGCCTTTAAATTGAGTTTTGGCGCCAAATTGATATAAGCCAGTTGGAGAGATTGAGTAAAGGTGTGAAGGGATCATTAAATGGAGTTTGGAGTGAGGTGAGGAGGAGGGAACAAGAAATGAGCTGGGGGGATGGTTTGGATGTGTGAGCAGTGATAGCAGGTGGGAGAGATGACTAAAATGGCGCCAAGTGGGTTGGGGTTTGACCAGGGCTGACCAGATATTAATAATGGGGGAGTTCATAATTCATTTTGACAGGGGGTCAAAGGTGAGCAAGGGTCCAAAAATGAGTTAAATGGTTTAAAACTTCAAGGACTAAAGGTGTAAATCCTGAAAATGTAGGGACCTAAGCTGCCAACATCTCAAAGTTGATCCAAGGGCTGAATTTGACAAGCTTCAAAAGTATAAGGACCAATGTTGCCATTTTCACATTTTCTAGGGACCAATCCTGCCAATTTTTAAACTTGAAGGACCATTTTGTAATTTTCTCAAAACTTTTTATATTTTTCACCAAAGGACTAAATTTGACAACTTATGATTTTAAAAGGACCTTTGGTGACTTTTCTTTTGAAATTATGTGCTCAGGGACTGTTTTTGACAAGTTTTGAAACTTGGGGGACTAAACTGCAATTTTTGCAAATTTGATACGTTTTTCATCTGATTTCGATATTTTTGCATTTAAAACACATAAAACACTTGTTTGTGATATTTTGATCATTTTGATGTGTTTCTGAGTGTTTTCAGATGATTTTGCAGTTTATATTATACAAAAATGATGAGTATTTAGACACTCATCAGACATTTTCTTGGATTACTTTATATCGAATAAGATTGATATTGCACATTATTTTGGAAAATGTTTGTTTTGTTTAGAACTTGTCTCAGTTGTGGATTTATATGACTTTATGACTATGTTTTGTCGTGGTTGCGACTAACCACGATACAAGTCTCCATTTGTGTCGGGAGTTGTCATGACATTTGTGATGGATTTTCATTTAGTGATTTTTTCTACAAAATGAGGTGTAACAAAATGATATGTCATGAAACAAATAGTTGGTGGAGGATTAAAGTATTAAGTGGTTAAAGTGTCATCTCACAACATTGTGTAAAAGTTTTTTTTAAATATTATATTATTCTAACAAATATCGTTCATAACATCATCAAATTTAAAGTAAAAATTTGTTAGAGCAAGAAATACATATAACTTACTAGATTAGGCATTTACCCTCTCAACATTTCTATAATAGAGAGGGGAAAGAAAATGTTGTCAACCCTCTCAATATTTGCATATTTAGGAGGGGAACCTGTTGTTTATGGATATATTTAATATGTGTATGACCGGATTCGAACTCGAGACCACGGGATTGCACACTTTACGTATGAGACTCGATGTTTAAATAATTAATATAAAATATTACGTTTAATTATTAAATTCACAATAAACGACTAAACGAGGGATAAGCACTTATCGAAAGTGACTATTGGTCGTTAAATATCAACGGGATATGAAGAAAAGTAAACAAGCCAAGAGACGGTTTTAGGAACCCCCTCTTTTGGGCTTGTGTTTGGCTGAAACTATGGAATCCTACACCGAAAACCATAGTAATCTTGACAACTACCATAAGGCTATAAATACATCCTCATGTATTCATCCTTTGGTACACTTGATTTCATTAGAAGGCCAAACTTCTTCTTTTCTTCCCTCTTGTTCTTGGTCGGAGTGAATCCCCATTGTAAGGGATTTACGAGTGACCTTGAGCATAACAAAGGTGTTTGGTTATTCTATTGTGATCAAGAACTAGCATTCGCATCGAATCACTAATAGTACGTGTGTACAAAAACGTGGTGTACACACTATTGTTACATCAATTGGTTTGAATTGAAAAACGGTAAGGGTCAATTCTTTAAACCACATAAACCCTAATTAGGGTTCTTGAATTGAAGAGATCTACCAATTGTAAGAGGTACGTTACGCATCTTTCAGTTAATTAATTATTGTTATGATTCTAAGTCTTCCGCTGTGTACTCTGTTGTGTCTATATGATTCTATTTGTTTTCATATATCTTGAACTAAACAGTGGCATCACGAGCCTTGTATAACAAGTAATTAATTACTGAAACACATAAAATAACTAAACATGATTGTGTTATTAATTGTATGTGTAGATCTAGGGTTTGCAAAACCTAAACCCTATTTTTTTTTGGGGGGGGGGGCGTTTTTTGGTGCCCTAATTAGGGTTTTGTAAACTTCAGTTTTAATTAGATTAGAAACCCTAGGTTGAATGCAATTTTATGTGTATTGAGTAACTCTGTTTGATTGCATTAATTGTTAAGTGTGATTTATATCCTTGATAATTAAATGCATGTTTTATCATGGATCTGCTTTTATTGTATGTTTTACTTGGTTAAGTGATATACACTAAATATTATGATAGATCTAAAATTGGGGAAGACCTCAATCATTATTATGTAATCAATTATGTGCTATGTGGTATATGTTTTAATTTTGACTTACGCAATCGATGAATTGATGCATGTGGCTCACCTTGTACATAGCTGAAAACGGGCGAAAGTCTTAATTAAATATATACATATTGACAGATCTAGAATTGATTATTAATAGGATTTATCAAAAGGTTTTCATGTGGCTATTTGATATGCATGACTTAATATTATGTTATGCATTTATTGTTTATTTTTTTATTTTTAATTACTTGCTAGTTTGTTATGTGTAACAAGGGTATTTTATAAGAAAAATAAATTGACCTAAACAATGGTGAAACATGTATTTTTAAGCATAGTAATCATAATCGTTTAATTGATTGATTATTTGCACAAAATAGTTAGAACGGCTCACCCATTAATGACAAACTGTGTGATGGGTACAAGGATGGTACGCATTAAATGGTGACCTTAAAGAAGAGGGTTTTTAATATGCTTCACGCTGATCTGATTCTCCGCTCGTTTGTGCGTCTTAATGGAGCTACCAAGTATTCCTATATGTGTGCATAAAATCTTAAGCGTGAATTACTTTAAATTTTACGCGCCACTTTTGTGGTAATTATCCGAATAACTTGGGTCTTAGGACTCATGCAGTAGTAGGATATAGTGGTAGTTAAAGGTAATTCTTTAATTGGTGTAACCAATACATCGATTAAAGTTTGATGATGAAAAGCTTAAACATTAAAACAAGGATATAACTGTTTTAATAAAAACCTTATGCTACGAAGATGAATGCATGACATCTTTGTACATATTTGATTTGACATCAAAATTATTACCCTTAATTTAAGTTGTATGCCATCCAATGAAACGGAAACACCTGAGATTACCTTTTATTTGCGTGAGAACGTGATTTAGATCGTAATCAAAGGGTAAAATAACCACGTGTCGTGAGAACGGGCATGGATGATTTTGCAGTTTCTTAAGTTGGACAACTTAATTGAGTTTTGTAGTGAGAACTGGCAACTCAAGGCATAAGATGGGGATAAAACATGTTTACATGGCAATTAAAATTGGCTAAATGTAAATCCCATAAATCTAGGAATTGCAATTTGAAAATTGGCAATTGAGGCTCGACTCGTACCATTTTGAATAATTTCATTACTAGCAGATCAACTGATGTGATGAAACTATGTCAAGTTGGATACCAGTTTTCAGTGAAAATTAAATGGTTATATGTTTATGAACCATGGGTATTTAATTTTCTTGAAAAGGTTAATTATCAAAAATAATAAAATTGAATTTTGTAATTCTTTTGAATGTATTAATGCAACATTTAACCGTAAACGTGGTTTAGTCTTTTATTAGTAGATTGATCCATTTTGCTGTCAAACAAATGTTTGATCGAGAATAAATTTACCGAAAAGATAAACAAAGTCTCTTTTCCATGGGAGAAGAATGAGACTCAATCCTATTCCTTTTCATGAATGACAAAGGTAATAATAAGAACATTTGAATTGTCTAAATTCTAATGTAACTCATAGCAATGAATTGCACATTTTATTTTCCATCAAGATTTCATTACCCTCATTTGAATGAATCCTTTTGTAACAAACATGAATGTTGGTTAACTGGAAAACATGTATGTGAGTTACTAAATTAGAAGCTAGACTAATCACCGCGAAAATTGGTACAAGGCAAACTAGCATATTTTATCTAGTTGTTTTGCTTTAGCCTTTAAAAGTGCTACATACCAGTATGGGGATGGTAGGCCTGTTAAGGAAGAAATTGCATACCTAATTTTTCAAGTTAATAACATTGATGGATAACCCATCATTCATAGAGTAGAATACACTTTTTAGTACCTTAGTAATGATTACATATGGTTCTTTAAAGGTGTAGGAAAGTAAAAAGCAAGCAAGTTGTTTTCACTAGTTATGAAACATTTACAATGTTGTCAAATTCAGTGGAAGCATTTGTGTTGCATTACTGAATAAGAAGTTGTTATAATGATTTCTAATTCAGTGGGATCTACAAGATTTGTTTCCTGTATAGTAACCCAGATTATCTTCAAAGATAATTAATTTCCAATTGTAGACACTTTATGTTTTTAAGGATAGTCATGTGCATTTCCTTACTAAACAATATAGTCATACACCTACTTGTTATATCTATGACACAAATCATATTAATCAAATAAACAAACGTTTGTCGTGTTGTTTATCTGCTACATGATGTTGTTCCATACACAAGTGGGAGAAATCTTTATTGTGTGCAAGGTACAACTCATATAAATTTGATTTAAATGGATTCTCTTGACCACAAGGTAAAAGAGTAACGTTCTAATAGGAATTATATATTTAAATGTGTATGATTGCCCATTAAGAACATGTGTCAAGATGATAACAAAGAGTACTTTAAATATTTATGTCATTCAATATTTAATAAACACTTGTAGTTACAATTTATGTTACGTGAGAACGTGAACTAGATTGTAGCCCAAGGTAAAATATCCACGTGTCGTGAGAACGAACATGGATGATTTTATAGTTTCTTACATTGAACATTTCATGGAATGACATAATTAAATGAAGTAATCTAATACTACTTTGATTTTAAGTATTTATGTATTCGTTGAATGACTTAAATATATGTAGTAAATATTAACTTCAGATTATTAATTGAAAACTGAGGTGGTGTTCATAATTACTTTAATTATACATGTTTATGATCTCTTTGTAAAGTCACAAACATGAAGTCTTTTAATACAAGACTTACAATATAAAGTAAGACGTTAACCTGCTATGTTTTAAGACATATGCATGAAGTCAATGAGTTGATCAATGACTTATAACGTATAGTGGGATTATAAATGTTATGTCTTTTGACTTGGTCAAGAATACTTGTGTTATAATACATGCAATTGACTTGGTAATTCTATTGTACCATTAAGTTTTACTTTGTTGGTAAATAGATAAGCCAAAGAGTATATGGTTATCTTAACTATTGTTAGATTATCCTACAATATTAATTCTAATGAAATACCATAGTTTTATGGTGTGTTCTCAAAATCTATTGGCATGTTTGATTCAAGATAACTATAGTTTCTTCTAAAAGTTATCAAGGTTAGTAGATTGAGTATAGATTGAATATACTCAATAAGATTCCAACCTAGAAGATTAATAAGACACCATTTTTTTTGTGGAATGTGATGAATCACATTAAGTCTTATAATGAAGTTCTGAATTTTTTAAACTACTTATAAAGTGGGTTGTAACAAACTAATGTCAGAAACTGTCAATGTTTTTTGTAATATCCCAAAAGAGAACAATATATTGTTGCTCTACTTGTTAAACTATTTAAAGGTAATCTTTAAAATTGTTAAAGGCAAGTGGAAGTTTGGTTTAGATCTTGAAAGATTAAATTACAAAATACATAATCTTCTAAAATGCACTAGCAAATATCATGATGAGACTAAACATGTAAATGATAGACCTCAATATGATGGAATTGTCATTCATAGATCTGTAAGGATATCTCAGATATTTAATAGCTGAGGGATATGAGTTACAGGATCATGGTAAGCCTGTTAATCATAATGATGAATTTACCAAATGTTGAATTGTGGTAAATCAATCGTACTATGAATGTAGAGATGCTGTCCATAAAGATAATCAACTTTAGATACTTGGTTTATCTTAATGAAGTTGATTTTCTTCAAAGGATGAAAACCCTAGTGGTTTAAATCTTTGTGTAGAAATCATATGGACAATATTATATACGTATTTAATGTATGTCTAGTGATAATAATATTAATCATACTTAAGCAATTAACTATGATTGAATATTCTTTCTTAGATACATTAAATAGAAGTTTAAAGATTATAATTATCATACTTAGTTTCATTGATATGAAATTTTGACAATGAAAATCAAAACTCTTTGTTTTGGAATTACTTTTGCGAGGACGATAAGTAATGCAAAAGAGTTTTTATGAATTCAAATAATCTTTGAATATGTACAAACTGCGAGAATCCATGAATGGATATATGCATGCATCTAGGAGATGATTCTTATGTTTAATATTAAATCCATGTTTGATTTAATAATTAAAATAAGATAGCTCATAAGTATTCCTACAAGCTAGTGGGAGTATTATTTTCTTAAATCTTATATGTTGTATGGGAAACTACATTCCACCTAAATTAAGTTTTAGTTGGGAATGAAACTTCGTTTGTAAGATTTAGAAATAAGACATACAACTTTGGAATATATGTTTATTGTTATAAATATATGCGGTAAATAAATGAGTCTAATAGAATATGATGAATACATATCTTTGACGAGATAGAATATGAATGAGATCTTAAAGTATAACTTGAACATTCATTTTGTACATCATGTTGTGTATAAGGTTGTTGTATCATGCTTGATTACAAGATGATTTAACAACATTGTAATATTTATGTTTGGATTTTGCATTCCTCGGCCTGGAGTTGCTCCCAGATTCTATACAACAATTGTTATAGTCAACAAATTTGAAGTTTGAATGGAACCAAACAAATAATATTCAAAGTTTACGGATGTTTAAAGAGCATATTGTTGTACACAATGATGCTGGTATAATTGAGATGACACTCAATTCTAGTCATGGTATCCTTGATAACGACCATGTTGACTAGTTATGCTCAACTAAGAGCATAGATGCATTATATATTAAAGAATAAAGAATACTTTAAACTTTAAAGGTTTTGAAAGATGATTTTCATAAAAGGTGGTTCAGGTTGTCACGCATCTTATGGAATGATATGACAATATCAAGATATGTGTAAACACATACAAGAAATTCACTTATTGAATTCTTGAAATAAGTATTCTCAAAATTCCTATAGATCAAAGTTAGTTGAAATTATGCCTTGTCAACAAGTATGATTATCATGACTTGAGGCAAAAATTCATTAACTAAGTATTATCATGCATTGATCTATTTAGTATATGGATAAAGGATGTTAAACAATTATAATTTATAATGAATTAAAGCACTTTATACATTTAATTTCATTTATAATATTGTGTCCTATATTTGCATGTTTAATCCGTGAATAACTTAAGTTATTCTAAATAGTCCATTGCCGATCAATAACATGGGAATGATATTGAATTAAGACAAATCTGAGTATTAGTTAGAATATAATTGAAAGTATATTGATGCGTAGCATGACTAATTTCGGATGATATTCAATGAATTGAGTATAAGACTTATCCCAACCACATGATGGTACTTTATGGATGTTAGTCATTAAGTACATCATGAATATTTATCCTCTGACTTGAGATACTAGAGAAATGTCATGGATGTAGTGCATTTCTGTGAAGCAATCTAACGCTATACGTAACTGGTAGTTATAAGGGTTGTTATCAGAAGTGTTGCGAAATTTATGAATTCTGCTCGTAGTCAAAACGGGATTTGTTTCCTTCAAATTTATTTTGAAGTCTAATACTGCTGGGCCCCTCGTAGGGTTGTCAAGACGTTTGCATGGCCATGCCCAATGTTATGTTCAGAAGAATTGGTAATCTTGATCAATCATATAAAGCGAGAAACATAATAGTTAATCAAGAAATGAGTGAGATCCATATTCTTATTAACATGGTATTAGAAACAAAAGGATAAGTATGATGATGAATCATCGAAAGGTTTTTCCAGGAAACCATACTCGAGTTGTTATGGGGTCATTGGCGTGTTGCTAGATGCTAACCAATGTCATTACGCATACTAAGATATCTCCAAGTGGGAGCTGTTGGTTTATGGATATATTTAATATGTGTATGACCGGATTCGAACTCGAAACCACGGGATTACACACTTTATGTATGAGACTCGATGTTTAAATAATTAATATAAAATATTATGTTTAATTATTAAATTCACAATAAACGACTAAACGAGCGATAAGGAACTATCAAAAGTGACTATTGGTCGTTAAAAGTCAACGGGATATGAAGAAAAGTAAACAAGCCAAGAGACGGTTTTAGGAACCCTCTTTTGGGCTTGTTTTTGGCTGAAACTATGGAATCCCACATTGGAAACCATAGTAATCTTGACATCTACCATAAGGCTATAAATACATCCTCATGTATTCATCCTTTAGTACACTTGATTTCATTAGAAGGCCAAACTTTTTCTTTTCTTCCCTCTTGTTCTTGGTTGACGAGTGAATCCCCATTGTAAGGGATTTACGAGTGACCTTGAGCATAACAAAGGTGTTTGGTTATTCTATTGTGATCAAGAACTTGCATTCGCATCGAATCGCTAATAGTATGTGTGTTCAAAAACGTGGTGTAACACACTATTGTTATATCAATTGGTTTGCATTGAAAAACGGTAAGGGTCAATTCGTTAAACCACATAAACCCTAATTAGGGTTCTTGAATTGAGGAGATCTACCAATTGCAAGAGGTACGTTACGCATCTTTCAGTTAATTAATTATTGTTATGATTCTAAGTCTTCCGCTGTGTACTCTGTGGTGTCTATATGATTCTATTTGTTTTCATATATCTTGAACTAAACAGTGGCATCACGAGCCTTGTATAACAAGTAATTAATTACTCAAACACATAAAATAAATAAACATGATTGTGTTATTAATTGTATGCGTAGATCTAGGGTTTCAAAAACCTAAACCCTAATTTTTTTTGGGGGGGGGGCATTTTTTGGTGCCCTAATTAGGGTTTTGTAAACTTTAGTTTTAATTGGATTAGAAACCCTATGTTGCATGCAATTTTATGTGTATTGAGTAACTCTGTTTAATTGCATTAATTGTTAAGTGTGATTTATATCCATGATAATTACATGCATGTTTTATCATGGATCTGTTTTTATTGTATGCTTTACTTGGTTAAGTGATATACACTAAATATTATGATAGATCTAAAATTGGGGAAGACCTCAATCATTATTATTTAATCAATTATGTGCTATGTGGTATATGTTTTAATTTTGAGTTACGCAATCGATGAATAGATGCATGTGGCTCACTTTGTACATCGCTGAAAACGGGTGAAAGTCTTAATTAAATATATACATATTGACAGATCTAGAATTGATTATTAATATGATTTATCAAAAGGTTTGCATGTGGATATTTGATATTCATGACTTATTATTATGTTATGCATTCATTGTTTATTTGTTTATTTTTAAATACTTGTTTGTTTGTTATGTGTAACAAGGGTATTTTATAAGAAAAATAAACTGACCTAAACAATGGTGAAACATGTATTTTTAAACATAGTAATCATAATAGTTTAATTGATTGATTATTTGCACAAAATAGTTAGAATGGCTCACCCATTAATGACAAACTGTGTGATGGGTACAAGGATGGTACGCATTAAATTGTGACCTTAAAGAAGAGGGTTTTTAATATGCTTCGCGCTGACCTGATTCTCCGCTCGTTTGTGCGTCTTAATGGAGCTACCAAGTATTCCTATATGTGTGCATAAAATCTTAAGCGTGAATTACTTTAAATTTTACGCGCCACTTTTTTGGTAATTATCCGAATAACTTGGTTCTTATGACTCATGCAGTAGTAGGATATAGTGGTAATTAAAGGTAATTCTTTAATTGGTGTAACCAATACATCGATTAAAGTTTGATGATGAAAAGCTTAAACATTAAAACAAGGATAAAACTGTTTTAATAAAAACCTTATGCTACGAAGATGAATGCATGACATCTTTGTACATATTTGATTTGACATCAAAATTATTACACTTAATTTAAGTTGTATGTCATCCAATGAAACGGAAACACCTGAGATTACCTTTTATTTGCGTGAGAACGTGCTTTAGATCGTAATCAAGGGGTAAAATATCCACTTATCGTGAGAACGGGCATGGATGATTTTGCAGTTTCTTAAGTTGGACAACTTAATTTGTTTTGTAGTGAGAACTGGCAACTCAAGGCATAAGATGGGGATAAAACATGTTTACATGGCAATTGAAATTGGCTATATGTAAATCCCATAAATCTAGGAATTGCATTTTGAAAATTGGCAATTGAGGTTCGACTCGTACCATTTTGAATAATTTCATTACTAGCAGATCAACTGATGTGATGAAACTATGTCAATTTGGATCCTAGTTTACAGTGAAAATTAAATGGTTATATGTTTATGAACCATGGGTATTTAATTTTCTTGAAAATGTTAATTATCAAAAATACTAAAATTGAATTTTGTAATTCTTTTGAATGTATTAATGCAACATTTAACCGTAAACGTGGTTTAGTCTTTTATTAGTAAATTGAACCATTTTGCTGTCAAACAAATGTTTGATCGAGAATAAATTTACCGAAAAGATAAACAAAGTCTCTTTTCCATGGGAGAAGAATGAGACTCAATCCTATTCCTTTTCATGAATGAGAAAGGTAATAACAGGAACATTTGAATTGTCTAAATTCTAATGTAACTCATAGCAATGAATTGCACATTTTATTTTTCATAAAGATTTCATTACCCTCATTTGATGAATGAATCCTTTTGTAACAAACATGAATGTTGGTTAACTGGAAAACATGTATGTGAGTTACTAAATTAGAAGCTAGACTAATTACCGCGAAAATTGGTAAAAGGCAAACTAGCATATTTTATCTAGTTGTTTTGCTTTAGCCTTTAAAGGTGCTACATACTAGTATGGGGATGGTAGGCCTGTTAAGGAAGAAATTGCATACCCAATTTTTCAAGTTAATAACATTGATGGATAACCCATCATTCATAGAGTAGAATACACTTTTTAGTACCTTAGTAATGATTACATATGGTTCTTTAAAGGTGTAGGAAAGTAAAAAGCAAGCAAGTTGTTTTCACTGGTTATGAAACACTTACAATGTTGTCAAATTCAGTTGGAGCATTTGTGTTGCATTACTGAATAAGAAGTTGTTATAATGATTTCTAATTCAGTGGGAGCTACAAGCTTTATTTCCTATATAGTAACCCAGATTATCTTCAAAGATAATTACTTTCCAATTGTAGACACTTATGTTTTTAAGGATAGTCGTGTGCGTTTCCTTACTAAACAATATAGTCCTACACCTACTTGTTATATCTATGACCCAAATCATATTAATCAAATAAACAAAAGTTTGTCGTGTTGTTTATCTGCTACATGATGTTGTTCCATGCACAAGTGGGAGAAATCTTTATTATGTGCAAGGTACAACACATATAAATATGATTTAAATGGATTCTCTTGACCACAAGGTAAGAGAGTAACGTTCTAATAGGAATTATATATTTAAATGTGTATGATTGCCCCATTAAGAACATGTGTCAAGATGATAACAAAGACTACTTTAAATATTTATGTCATTCAATATTTAATAAACACTTGTAGTTACAATTTATGTTACGTGAGAACGTGAACTAGATTGTAGCCCAAGGTAAAATATCCACGTGTCGTGAGAACGAGCATGGATGATTTTATAGTTTCTTACATTGAACATTTCATGGAATGACATAATTAAATGAAGTAATCTAATACTACTTGATTTTAAGTATTTATGTATTCATTGAATGACTTAAATATATGTAGTAAATATTAACTTGAAATTATTAATTGAAAACTGAGGTGGTGTTCATAATTACTTTAATTATACATGTTTATGATCTCTTTGTAAAGTCACAAACATGAAGTCTTTTAATACAAGACTTACAATATAAAGTAAGACGTTAACCTGCTATGTTTTAAGACATATGAATGAAGTCAATGAGTTGATCAATGACTTATAACGTATAGTGGGATTATAAATGTTATGTCTTTTGACTTGGTCAAGAATACTTGTGTTATAATACATGCAATTAATTTGGTAATTTTATTGTACCATTAAGTTTTACTTTGTTGGTAAATAGATAAGCCAAAGAGTAGATGGTTATCTTAAATATTGTTACATTATCCTACAATATTAATTTTTAAAGAAATACCATAGTTTTATGGTGTGTTCTCAAAATCTATTGGCATGTTTGATTCAAGATAACTATAGTTTCTTCCAAAAGTTATCAAGGTGAGTAGATTGAGTATAGCTTGAATATACTCAATAAGATTCCAACCTAGAAGATTAATAAGACACCATTTTTTTTGTGAAATGTGATGAATCACAATAAGTCTTATAATGAAGTTCTGAATTTGTTAAACTACTTGTAAAGTGGGTTGTAACAAACTAATGTCAGAAACTGTCAATGTTTTTTGTAATATCCCAAAAGAGAACAATATATTGTTGCTCTACTTGCTAAACTATTTAAAGGTAATCTTTAAAATTGTTAATGGCAAGTGGAAGTTTGGTTTAGATCTTGAAAGATTAAATTACAAAATACATAATCTTCTAAAATGCACTAGCAAATATCATGATGAGACTAAACATTTAAATGATAGACCTCAATATGATGGAATTGTCATTCATAGATGCGTAAGGATATCTCAGATATTTAATATGCTGAGGGATATGAGTTACAGGATCATGGTAAGCCTGTTAATCAGAATGATGAATTTACCAAATGTTGAATTGTGGTAAATCAATCGTACTATGAATGTAGAGATGATGTCCATAAAGATAATCAACTTTAGATACTTGGTTTATCTTAATGAAGTTGATTTTCTTCAAAGGATGAAAACCCTAGTGGTTTAAATCTTTGTGTAGAAATCATATGGACAATACTATACACGTATTTAATGTATGTCTAGTGATAATAATATTAATCATACTTAAGCAATTAAGTATGATTGAATATTCTTTCTTAGATACATTAAATAGAAGTATAAAGATTATAATTGTCATACTTAGTTTCATTGATATGAAATTTTGACAATGAAAATCAAAACTCTTTGTTTTGGAATTACTTTTGCGAGGACGATAAATAATGCAAAGGAGTTTTTATGAATTCAAATAATCTTTGAATATGTACAAACTGCAAGAATCCATGAATGGATATATGCATGCATCTAGGAGATGATTCTTATGTTTAATATTAAATCCATGTTTGATTTAATAATTAAAATAAGATAGCTCATAAGTATTCCTGAAAGCTAGTGGGAGTATTATTTTCTTAAATCTTATATGTTGTATAGGCAACTACATTCCACCTAAATTAAGTTTTAGTTGGGAATGAAACTTCGTTTGTAAGATTTGGAAATTAGACATACAACTTTGGAATATATGTTTATTGTTATAAATATATGCGGTAAATAAATGAGTCTAATAGAATATGATGAATACATATCTTTGACGAGATAGAATATGAATGAGATCTTAAAGTCTAACTTGAAGATTCATTTTGTACATCATGTTGTGTATAAGGTTGTTGTATCATGCTTGATTACAAGATGATTTAACAACATTGTAATATTTATGTTTGGATTTAGAATTGCATTCCTCGGCCTGGAGTTGCTCCCAGATTCTATACAACAATTGTTATGTAATTGTTATAGTCAATAAATTTGAAGTTTGAATGGCACCAAACAAATAATATTCAAAGTTTGCGGATGTTTAAAGAGCATATTGTTGTACAAAACGATGCTGGTATAATTGAGATGACACTCAATTCTAGTCATGGTATCTTTGATAATGACCATGTTGACTAGTTATGCTCTACTAAGAGCATAGATGCATTATATATTAAAGAATAAAGAATACTTTAAACTTCAAAGGTTTTGAAAGATGCTTGTCATAAAAGGTGGTTCAGGTGGTCACGCATCTTATGGAATGATATGACAATATCAAGATATGTGTAAACACATACAAGAAATTCACTTATTGAATTCTTGAAATAAGTATTCTCAAAATTCCTTTAGATCAAAGTTAGTTGAAATTATGCCTTGTCAACATGTATGATTATCATGACTTGAGGCAAAAATTCATTAACTAAGTATTATCATACATTGATCTATTTAGTATTTGGATAAAGGATGTTAAACAATTATTATTTATAATGAATTAAAGTACTTTATACATTTAATTTCATTTATAATATTGCGTCATATATTTGCATGTTTAATCCGTGAATAACTTAAGTTATTCTAAATAGTCTATTGTCGATCAATAACATGGGAATGATATTGAATTAAGACAAATATGTTTATTAGTTAGAATATACTTGAAAGTATATTGATGCGTAGCATGACTAATTTCGGATGATATTCAATGGATTGAGTATAGGACTTATCCCAACCACATGATGGTACTTTATGGATGTTAGTCATTAAGTACATCATAAATATTTATCCTCTGACTTGAGATACCAGAGAAATGTCATGGATGTAGTGCATTTCTGTGAGGCAATCTAACGCTATACGTAACTGGTAGTTATAAGGGTTGTTTTCAGAAGTGTTGCGAAATTTATGAATTCTGCTCGTAGTCAAAACGGGATTTGTTTCCTTCAAATTTATTTTGAAGTATAATACTGTTGGGCCCTTTGTAGGGTTGTCAAGATGTTTGCATGGCCATGCCCAAGGTCTTCTGGAATATGTTCAGAAGAATTGGTAATCTTGATCAATCATATAAAGCGAGAAACAGAATAGTTAATCAAGAAATGAGTGAGATCCATATTCTTATTAACATGGTATTAGAAACAAAAGGATAAGTATGATGATGAATCATCAAAAGGTTTTTCCAGGAAACCATACTCGAGTTGTTCTGGGGTCATTGGCGTGTTGCTAGATGCTACCAATGTCATTACGCATACTAAGATATCTCCAAGTGGGAGCTGTTGGTTTATGGATATATTTAATATGTGTATGACCGGATTCGAACTCGAGACCACGGGATTGCACACTTTACGTATGAGACTCGATGTTTAAATAATTAATATAAAATATTATGTTTAATTATTAAATTCACAATAAACGACTAAACGAGCGATAAGCACTTATCGAAAGTGACTATTGGTCGTTAAATGTCAACGGGATATGAAGAAAAGTAAAAAAGCCAAGAGACGGTTTTAGGAACCCTCTTTTGGGCTTGTTTTTGGCTGAAACTATGGAATCCCACATCGGAAACCATAGTAATCTTGACATCTACCATAAGGCTATAAATACATCCTCATGTATTCATCCTTTGGTACACTTGATTTCATTCGAAGGCCAAACTTCTTCTTTTCTTCCCTCTTGTTCTTGGTCGACGAGTGAATCCCCATTGTAAGGGATTTACGAGTGACCTTGAGCATAACAAAGGTGTTTGGTTATTCTATTGTGATCAAGAACTAGCATTCACATCGAATCGCTAATAGTACGTGTGTACAAAAACCTGGTGTAACACACTATTGTTACATCAATTGGTTTGAATTGAAAATGGTAAGGGTCAATTCGTTAAACCACATAAACCCTAATTATGGTTCTTGAATTGAAGAGATCTACCAATTGCAAGAGGTACGTTACGCATCTTTCAGTTAATTAATTATTGTTATGATTCTAAGTCTTCCGCTGTGTACTCTGTGGTGTCTATATGATTTTATTTGTTTTCATATATCTTGAACTAAACAGAACCATCTTTGTAATAAGTTGAGAGGTCTTTCAACAATAGTTGTACTAGTATAAATACGCTCTCAAGTTTTACTTGAGAAAGTGCGCGTTGCATAATAATATTTCGAATATTCTCTCACACCACTCTCTCTTCCCTTTAGTCTCTCAAGTCTCTAAACCGAGATCATGGATGTGTTTGGCTGGTTCACCGGCAGACCACCCGACACTATAATATTATTAAATTGTCTAAAAATTTGTTGATATATCATAAAATTTGGATATATTATAAAATACATACACAACTAAAATCTGTAACATCCTCAAGCTTCAATCAGAAAAAATATGCATTAATTTTGCAAATCTTATTATTTGAATTAATTTTAAAAATATTATTTAAACTTATTATTTTGAATTAATGCATAATTTTGATAAAAATATTATTTTATTTTGTAAATCAGCTAGATTTAGATACATCAATAAAGTAATAAATTTAGATATATTTTAGAATTAGACACAATCCTCCTTTACAAATTTGTCTTCTCCTGCTATCATGTACTTCATAATTTAGTTTCAAAACCTTATATGCTAAACTAATATAATTTTAAACAAATCATTTAATTTTCTACTTTACTTTATTTATTGGGCTAATAACCTATTAAAGCATTATACTTGTAAAAAATGACAGTTCTACGTAGCGAACTAAAAAAATAACTCTTTTAGACATTAATGTTGACATTTTTGTCTTCAATTGAGTAAAAAAAATTTGTGATGATCATTTTACCCTTTAATTTTTAAAAATTGTATCCATTGTCCCAAGTATATAAATATCCCAATTACTGTTTTTAATTCATTTTAACACACACAAGTAACCCTACATCCCCCCCCCCTTCTATGGTCATCGTCATCTAACTGGACACCATGATTCTGGCACCGCCACCCTTTATACTCCTCCACTTGCCGACGCCACCACCGTTGTCACAACCGTCGCCATCAGCTCATCTTCTTTTCTTTCTCTCGTATCTTGGGTATGTCAAAAACCTAAATCCATTTCTATTACTTTCTTTGTTTTAAAACCGATTAACATATTTATTTACAAATTTCGTGGACTAAATTGAATTAGAAGTGATTTTATATAATTTGTGTGGTGGTAAACAGATTAAGATTTGTGTTTGGTTTGTTTTGGCTATAAAGTGGGTCGGGTAGGACCCGTACGGGTCGGGTCCACCCAATTTTGGTCTCGGTTTGGGTATGAGATTGCTTACGTTATTGCTACTTATTTATTTGTTGTTAATTGTCGGTTAATAAAACGGATTAGGTACTTTGTAATTGTGTCTGATCTATGAAATTTCTTGGTACGAATGATATTCGGCGTCTATAGTTTCTAAAGATGTTGATAATTAAGTTAATTATTTTTTTGGATATTTGTAGGTCTCCAGGTTGAGTGAATTGAGTAAGCTTGCTCGTGAAAGAAATACAGCAATGAAAATCATCAAGGCAGATCGTATGCACACTATGTTTCTAGGAATGGTTGATGCAAGGGTTGTACTCATTAAATTAGCTGATAGGCTGCACAATATGATGACGCTGGATGCATTACCATTGTCGAAGCAGTATAGGTTTGCAAAGGAAACTATGGAATATTCGCTCCTCTTGCAAACCGTTTGAGAATCGTTAGTTGTAAGGAGCAGTTCACAGAAATAAATGTTTTGTTGGCGGCTTGCATTCTTCCCGAGCGTGCTCTTGTAAGTTGCTTGTTTATTCCCATACTATTAGTGTAATTATATGCATTATGTGCTAGACTTTTTGCTATTATAGCTTTTTCTTGATGTTTGATACGCTGCTGCAGTTAAAAACGGTTTGAGTTTGCGGTCCTCGTTACTGGTCTCAAGTTATTGAGCTTAACCAAGAAGGTAGTTATGCAACGCTTTATGTTAACAACTAATTCACGATTCATATAACAATCTGTTATAGACTAATCTTATTTTTAACATACAGAGAAACCATGGTGGAAGGCTGGAGACAAGAATGACCCATTTAATTCTGGTATCCTCTACATCAAACTTAAAGTTGGAGCTTGTTCATATGTGGATGACCCTATAGGACGTCAGTCTTTGCTTTCAAGGGCGATGCACGAGGTTTGATCTTTGTGATTTCTAGAATAAATTTTTATGTTTAGTTTTTGTATAAAACTGAATGTACACATTACAGGTGTTTGGTTTGGCAAGCTTGAGAGCAAGCACTCCTAGCAATAATAATGATGGTGATGCCGCAGTAAGTGTAAATCAGTTGGTCAGTACCTTCTCATCGGATCCGAGCTTGATTGCTTTTGGTGCTCTCTGCTGTGATCATTCATGGAACATCAAGTACGTTACACTTTATTTATATGGCATGATTAGCTATAAATATGTTCTTGGTTCAGTAAAAGGTATATCCAACTGGTGTACCATATGTTTAAGATAGTAAGAGTTGACTATTTATTTCATCTAATCAGAAGAAGTAATTATGTTGATTAAATTAGGCTCTGTAATCGTAACAAGCTTTTAGGTGGCAACTGATGACCATATATTTTTACAGATCTGATACTGATTTCCAAGAGTTTTGCTTGCAAGTGTTGTTTGAGTGTGTGAGTAAAGACAGACCTACACTTTTACAGGTATATATCTCATAAAGTTTATTTCTTTGATTTCCATGATATTAGTATATAAATATGTAGCTTTTACCACAATTTTGTTTCTTTAGTAATAATACTACACATCATGTACAGTTCTACTTGTCTTTATACACAACTGTTGCATCTATGGCAGATGAGGTTATTAGTCGTATACCGACTCTAAACGATTCTCAGTTTCTCCCTAGTGTAAAGGTAAAAGTGCATCCCTTTTAGCATATTTTATGTGTTACGGTAATTGATTACCATATCTTTCACGCAGCTTGCGCTAGCCTACAATGATGCTTTATTAAAGGGAAGGCTCACGAGTTCAAAAGGTAGTATTGTTCAATCAACATTTTTAGGTTCTCTCAACAAACGGGTAGAAGAGCTTCTAGCATATTCTTCATCATTAAAAACCAGCATACCTTGTTGGAATCACTCCTAAACCATAATCAAGTGTTAGTAATTCATATGTAATATTTAGCTTTATTATGGCCTTTATGTTTGTTATTAGCCTTAAGCTTATGTAGAAGGCCCATGAGCTTAGGCCCAAGCCCATAAAGGAAAGGATGGGAACTAGGAGTGTTTCCATAGCTTCCCTCCTATAAATACTCTTGTAAACCCTCATTTGAGGGTTGGTTGTTCAAGTTTTCTTTCATTCATACTCACGCCTAACCTTTCTTTATTTCTTACGCGTATGTGTGTTTGTGTACTTGATCAATCGCCTTAACCTCTTTCTATATTACTTGTGTTTGTAAAACTAGTGACCTAACAGTGGTATCAATCGCCTACTAGTTGGGTGAATCGTGTTTGTTTTTGAAGTGGGTTTCGGTCCTACGCCTAAAACGCACATTTGATACTTTGGTTCGCTTAAAAACTTGTTTTTTACACTTTTGAATCCAAGATTCTTGTAGTTTCAACGTTTTAGGGTGTTAAAATACTTGTTTTTGGCAAAAAGTTTCAAACTTTATGCGTGGATAGTTGTTTTTCATCTAGTTTTTGAACGTGTGTGTATTTCTACGCATAACTGTTTTAGAGGCTTTGGTTCATCAAGTTTCACACTTTTGTGTATTTTGGTGTTATTGAAGCTATTTTTTCACACAAAAACTGGTTTAGAAACACTTTTGGACATAATCAAAATTTTGAGCATTCCTACGCGTAGTAAAACCCTAAAACTACGCGTAAGTGCTTCCTTGGTTTGATCTTCATTTTCCTGGTTTATTCTGTGTTTTCTTACTTGGATAAGTCTGAAAATACGTCGACTTTGGATATCTCTTGCACTGTGATAGTGTAAAAGATCATTTGGGCAAAAACCCTAAAATTACGCATAAGCATAAGCTTACGCGTAGAAATCCTACGTCTAAGATTTTTCCTACGCCTAAGCCTAGTCTTACGCATAAGAAAATCCTACGCATAACTTTCTACGCCTAACTTTTGTCTACGCCTAACTTTAGTGCTTTTCCTACTTACGTGTAAGCTAAATCCTACGCGTAACTTCTCATTGTTACGCGTAACTTTGGTGTTTTTACGCATAAGTGCTACTTGGTTCTTGTCTTTTCTACGCCTAAGGACACTTCATCAACAAAGGTTCATTCGACTACAAAGATCCATTTTTACTACACAAGTTTATCAACATGTCTCAACCACCATACTCTAACTATTTCCCTCACACTTATAATCATCAACAACAACATCATTTAACTCCACAACATCAACAATGGAATCAACAATAAGCCATTTATCAACAACAATTTAATCAACAACATAATCCACAAATTGGTGAAATTCCACCACCACAAATGGTTCAAACACCACCAAGCCTTCAAGTTCAACCCTACACAAATGATTTCAATCAACATCCATCAAGGAACACTATGAAGGAACCCACTTGGTTTTCAAAGATCTGTGAAGCTTTAAGCAGCCAACAATCAATTCATGAGGCTGGATCACTTGATAGACCTACAATGCTAACTCCAGGCAACTATGATCAATGGGTGATAAGGTTCTTTAGGTTTTGTGATCTGAAGAAGCCACATGGAAAGTTCTTAAAGAAGGTTATCTTGGAAGGTCCATTTGAGATGCCTACTGTCATTGTACCCGAAGATCCAACTGCCGTTCCACCAAGAGATGAACAAACGAACATTGCTAATGTTGCAGAATTGAATCCTCAAGAACTTCTACACTATGAAGCAGATGAACTTGCAATGGAATACATCCTCTTAGGATTACCAAACCCAATTCTTCGTAGTGTTGATGCTCAAAAGACTGCACAGAAAATGTGGGATCATATTCGTCTTCTTATGGAAGGATCTGTACTCAATCAGGAGGATTTGGAATCCAAAATTTACTTGGCTTATGAACACTTCATGATTGAACCTGGAGAGACACTAGAGTCCTATCATCATCGATTTTTAGACATCATCAATGATTTGGATAAACACAACATCATCATGCCAAGAATTGCAGTGAATACTAAGTTCCTGAGTAGTCTTGGTCCTGAATGGGAGAAGTATGTCATTTTTCTCCGTCAAGCGAAGAATATGCATCATTCTACTTATGGATTGTTGTACGATTACTTGAAGCCTCATGAAAAGGAAGTTGATCGGGAAAGGATTCTCCGTGCTCAAATTGCTACACAATCACATCCGGACAATCAACAACTTGGCTTGTATGCTCAACAGAATTATCCCTCTCAACCAACTGCTTCAACCACACCTTCACAGCAACAAACTCAACAAAATCAATTGGTTCCATACAACAACAACAATGCTCAAGCATATGTCAGTGAAGCGACTGAGGAAATCGATCCGTTCGAAGCATTGCAACAAGGATTTGTTATGATTGCTAATGCTTTTGGCCGTTACACCAACAAATCCAACAATCGTATTCGTTCCTCATCTAACACACGGACTCAAGCTGTTGTGAACAATGGACGTGTTGAAGTTCAGAATCGTGATTATGGTCGTCAGATGGGCGGTGGTCAAGGGTTTAATGCTGTGGGTAGGAATAATAACAGAGCTCAAGTGGTGGAACAGGGAAATGCTCAAAATCGGTTAAATGGTCTTAGATGCTACAACTGCAATGAGAAGGGACACCTGGCTAATGCATGCCCAAAGCCGAGGACTAGGGGCAGTGCTTACTTCAAAGAGGCTTTACTTTTGGCTCTTAAGGATGAAGCTAGTGGATCTCTCACAGACAAAGAACAGAGCTTTATGGCAGATGCAGACTCAGATGATGATATGGAGGACTTGCAGGCCAATGCAGCTGTTATGTGGATGGCTAATATGCAAGAGTTACACATGAGTGAAACAGGCCCAGTGTATGACACTGATGGCTTGTCTCAGGTACCCGAACAAACCATCATAATATCTGAACTAATATCTCCGCCAATATCTGAATCCGGCAAGGCTCAGAATGTTCAAAATGAGTCATTTACATCTCATTCTGACGATTTTCAAATAGACCCCGTAGTTACATTTGACGATCAAGATGACTTTATGGTTTCCCTTGATAATCAAATTGACTCCGTGGTTATACTTGAGGATCTAAATAATGATCATGTTGTGACTCACGTTGAACACGCTGAACCTTTGCCTCATCCAGATCTTGTTCTGTTACTTAAAGACCAACAATCCCAAATTGTTGAATGTGTTGCATTAAATCAGATCTTAAAAAGTAAAAATGCACTGCTAACCAAGGATTTTGAATGCTTACAAATGCAACTCAACTTTTTCAAAACTCAAGAAAACCGTGAAAAAGGTTTTGAAGCCGCTTTTGCAAAATCTTATCAAAACGAAAAATATTTAGAAAAACAGATGTGTGATCTAGCCTCCTCGAAGAATGCTTTGTTGTCTGAATTAGAACAACTGAAACATGAACATAAAAATTAAATTAACGCTCTCACCTTGGAAAATCAAAAAGCTAAGGCTGAGTTGTTAACTTGTCAAAAACAGTTCTCCGCATACAAAAAGCATTCAACGAATCGGGTAGATGACCTTCTTGAAGAAATTATCGGCTTGCAAAACAAACTTAAAGAGTTTAAAACTGTTGTTTACAAACATGGTGAATCAGTAACAGCTATTGAAAAGTTTACTTTAAAACCCAATCCAAAAGGATATGGAAAAAATCTAGCTGATTACAAACCAAAGCTTTCACTAAAAACATTCAAACCAACTCCTGAAGTTTCCAGTGCAGAATACAAAATTGATAATACTGTTATGAGTGTTGTTGAATATCATCGTCAAGAGGAATTAGATGCAGAAGACGAGAGTCGATCAAAATTAAAAAACGTTGTTTACAACAAACCGTTTAACTATAAAAACGCGGTCACTTTCGTCACACCAACGGATTCTTCTAACACACCAAGGGTTATCATCAAAACACCTGAGTCTTCTAATGTTAATCCCAAAACAGATTATGCACAAACTTATGGTCCTTTACCTTCAATTAGTGAAGTAAACTCAAAACCTGAAAATCAAAATATTCTTAGATATTTTGACATTTTCATGGCTGACCTCAAAATTGTACAACATGAGATAGAATATCGTTCTGAAATCAAAATTGAACACTTTCAATCACATCTGGCGCGAGAACAAAGAGACATTTTTCAAAAAAATCTTTTACCTAATGTTAAAAACTTGAAAAGTTGTGCATTAGCTTGGGAACGGGATTTTCATAAGGAACTTGGAACTATGAAGGTCGTTTTCGAGAAAACAGAAACATCTATTTCTAATACTAAACGTAAAAAGAAACTTTTGAGAAAAGATGTTGATCAACTCTTGGAAGACCTTATCTGTGCTGATGTCCATAATGTTGTGTTGTTTCATTCTTTGCCATATGCATCTGATTATATCTCTGCTGATATTGTTGAAAATGTTGTAACTGTTGAGAACACCGATAATGTGCTTCAGATCGAGTCTTTAAAAGCTGAAAATAAACGATTACTAAAAGAAATTTACAATGCCAAACGTCGTCTTCATTGGTGTGAAAAAGATATTCACAATCATCAACTTAGTTTTCAAAAGAAAATCGCTCAGTTGAGTGCAAAATCTTCTGATCCTAAAATTGAGCAACTGGATGATCAAAACGTGTCTTTGAAAAGTCAACTCTCAAAATATGAACAAGAACTTTCAAAAGTTAAACAGGAATATGGTGTCATATTTGATTTGCTCAATAAAACTCGTCATGAAGCATCAAACGAACTTGATCACTATCTTGCTCACACTAGAGAAGTCATGAATTTTGCTGGTAATATTCGTTCTGAAAATCAAGATTTGATTCACACTATCTCTAAGTTAAGAGAAATGTTAGGAAAGTATGAACAACTTCCGCCTACCGTGATTAAGAGAATAGCACCAGTCACACTTAGTAATCGTGCACCTAGAATCCCTACTGCCAAATCACAAGTTGCTAACGTGTTTCCCTCTACTGAAACAAGAATAGTTGCGTCTTTTCCAACCGTCTGCACTTCACAGCCTAGGAGCACTCAATCGAAGAATAGGAAGTTGCGACCTAAGAAAAGATCAATAAGGAATGCTAAAGTAGAAGAACACCCTAGGACTATGAATAGAAATAGTGATGTAACGAATGCTAAACCTTTGAGCACTTTTGATATTCAGTCTGATGCACCTTGTGTTATTTGTCATAAAAGTATGAATTCTGATTGTCATGACAAATGTGTTGCTAAAGCTATAATCTCTCATTTACGGAATCCTAAGAATCGGAATACCTCTAGGCCCACTAATCAGTCTAAGTCTGTGCTTGGTAGACCGCATTCTTTAGATTCTAAGGCATGTGTTGTTATCACTGTAGCTCCAGTCTCACCTCCTAAGAATGTTGTACCACCCAGTGCCTTCACTAAGACTAAAGCAAAGAGTAGTTATAGATGGCAGAAATGGATATATAACACACTAGGATTTAAATGGATGCCTAAAATTATTAATGTGTGTATGTCTAATATACCTGCTTCGGAACCCTCTAACATTCCGGGTTCCACATCTACTTCTATTCCATCTGTGTCGTCTGTGTGTAATGCAGGTGATACAGATCATTCTCTGGATTGTTGATAGCGGATGTTCCCGACACATGACAGGCAACCTTAAACTGTTATCAAACTTTATTGCAAAGTTCATTGGCACTGTCAGGTTCGGGAACGATCACTTTGCAGCTATCATGGGCTACGGAGATTATGTCAATGGGAACATCGAAATCAGCAGGGTTTACTATGTGGAAGGCCTCGGTCACAATCTGTTTTCAGTAGGTCAATTTTGTGATGGAGATTTGGAGGTTGCTTTCAGGGAGAAAACTTGTTTCATTCGTGATCTACAAGGAAATGACCTTATGTCTGGCTCGCGTAACTCTAGTCTCTACACTATCTCTATGCAAGACATGGTTGCTTCCTCTCCCATCTGCTTACTTTCAAAGGCAACATTTACAAAATCCTGGCTATGGCACCGTCGTCTCTCACATCTAAACTTTCAAACCATCACCAACCTTGCTCGACACAAACTAGTTGAAGGACTCCCACGATTCCGGTATTCAAAAGATCACCTTTGCTCAGCCTGTGAACAAGGGAAAAGCACTCGTGCTCATTTTCCTTCAAAGGTGGAACGCAGCTCTCAGCATGTGCTTCACCTTCTTCACATGGATTTGTGTGGCCCAATGCGCGTGCAAACGATCAATGGCAAACGCTACATCTTAGTAATTGTTGATGACTACTCACGATGGACTTGGGTCTACTTTCTTCGTAGCAAAGACCAAGCTCCACAAATGATCATCACCTTTCTCACAAAAATACAGGTTCAGCTCCGCAACACCGTCAGGATAATCAGAACAGACAAAGGAACTGAATTTGTTAACAAAACCCTTCATGAATTCTATGAGAAAGTGGGAATTCGGCATCAAACATCTATTGCACGTACACCTGAACAAAACGGAGTTGTTGAAAGACTAAACCGAACGTTAGTGGAAGCTGCAAGAACAATGTTAATCAATGCTAAACTTCCAGATTACTTATGGGCAGAAGCTGTATCTACTGCATGCTATACTCAAAACCGTTCTATGATCACAAAACGCCACAACAAAACACCTTTCGAGCTTGTCCCCAACTATAAACCGAACCTCAAACACTTTCATGTATTTGGATCCCTTTGCTATCCGAATAATGATCGTGATGATTTTGGAAAGCTCAAAGCCAAAGCTGATATTGGAGTCTTTATTGGATACTGTGACAATTCTAAAGGTTTCCGAATCTGGAATCATCGAACTAAGGAGGTAATGGAAACGATTCATGCTCATTTTGATGAACTCACAGAAATGGCTTCTGAGTATAACAGCTTAGAACCCGGTCACAACCGTTTAAACTTCCCTCAACCCCCATCATCAGCTGAACAAAGCCCCCAGCTAACTCGTCAACAAATGGAAAGGTTATTTGCTCCTCTGTTCAGTGACGATATTGATGACCGTGCTCCAGGTGTATCCGCTGTTTCCGCTGCACAACCTGATAATATTCCTATACCTGATACACCTGCTACAATAACTACTGTTGAAGACGCACTGACACCAGTTGAATCCAACACAACAGTTGAACACACCGCTTCCAACAATGATGAACCAGCTGATGATATTCTGAATGAAGTACCCCCACCGGCAAATTTTGATCCAAATGCATTCTTCAACCCGTTTGCTAATGAGACTGCTGCACCAGATGTCGCGGAATCTTCAACAAACCATTTGAATTCTCAGAATCTGCACAATGTATACCAACATCAACCCTCTACACACCGATGGACAAAAGACCATCCTCTGGCTAACATTATTGGCAACCCGAATCAACCAGTCGTTACGAGACAACGTCTTCACACAGATGGTGAACATTGCATTTATGCACTCACTGTCTGCCAATCTGAGCCTACAAATATTAAAGACGCAATGACAAAAGACAACTGGATTGAATCCATGCAGGAAGAACTCAACCAATTCAAACGTCTTGAAGTATGGGAACTGGTTAAAAGACCAACAGGGGTCTACCTCATTGGTCTAAAATGGATTTGGAAAAACAAATTGGATGCTGAAGGGAACGTCATCCGAAACAAGTCACGTCTAGTTGCTAAGGGTTATCGTTAGGAAGAGGGAATAGACTTTGAAGAATCTTTTGCTCCGGTTGCTCGTCTTGAGGCTGTTCGGATATTTCTCGCGTTCGCAGCTCATATGAATATGACGGTCTATCAGATGGATGTCAAAACGGCGTTTCTCAATGGACAACTTAAAGAAACGGTCTATGTCAGCCAACCAGATGGATTCGTTGATCCTGAGTTCCCGAACCATGTCTACAAACTGAACAAAGCTCTTTATGGTCTCAAACAAGCCCCTCGGGCATGGTACGATAAGCTATCATCTTTTCTCATTGCTAATAATTTCACCAAAGGTTCGGTTGACCCAACTCTTTTTATACAATATCACGGGGCACATATCTTAATTGTTCAAATTTATGTGGATGACATCATTTTTGGGTCGACACATAAAAAGTTTTCAACCGCTTTTGCAAAACTAATGAAGAAAATTTTTGAAATGTCCATGATGGGTGAACTTACGTTCTTTCTAGGACTGCAAGTTCATCAATCACCCCGTGGTATTTTCTTGAGTCAGTCCAAATATGCCCTTGAACTGTTAAACAAATTTGGAATGACAACCTGTGACACTTATGCCACACCAATGGCTCATACCAAGAAGTTAGATGCTGATTTACATGGGAAATTAGTTGACCCTACCAAATACCGAAGTATTATTGGGTCTCTCATGTATCTAACAGCTAGCAGACCTGATATTGTCTTTGCCGTTTATCTATGCTCCCGTTATCAGTCGCGACCAACTGAAACCCACCTCTCTGAGGCTAAAAGAATCCTACGATACATCAAGGGAACCATTAACTTGGGGATCTGGTATCCGAAGGATTCTGGTTTTGAACTAATCACTTTTTCAGACACTGATCACGTAGGATGCTTAGACTCAAGGAAAAGTACTTCAGGAGCTCTACAATTTCTCAGTGATAAACTGGTGTCTTGGCAATCTAAGAAGCAGGATTGTACATCGCTGTCATCAACCGAAGCAGAATATGTAGCCATGTCCGCGTGTTGTGCTCAAATCATCTGGATGAGAACACAACTCAAAGACTATGGTTACGTATTTGACAGAATCCCGATGTACTGCGACAATCGGAGTGCCATTGCAATCTTGTGCAACTCTGTTCAGCACTCGAAATCAAAGCACATCGATCTACGCTATCATTTCATCAAGGACCACGTGGAACAGGGTACCGTTGAATTATACTTTGTGGGTACAGAATACCAATTGGCAGATCTTCTCACCAAAGCCTTGCCTCCCGCTAGGTTTAATGAGTTGTTCCACCGGATTGGTATGAGGTGTTTGACTCAAGAGGAATTGGATGACCTCTTAAAACAGTCTTAAAAACCTGTCAAACACCAAAACATTTTTTGTAAATAATTTTCCAAAAACAAAATACAAAAATATAAAATCTTATAAAACAACAAAAATACTCTTCTAACCTAAAATCTTTCAACATGGCAAGTACATTTCTTCCTTCAACACTATAATCCTTCAAAATTCAGTATTTTTTACGATCAAGTGTTGAGGGGGAGAAAATTTTCACTTAACTGTTTCAAAACATCTGTGTACTTGCATGTTACCATATCTCGGTTGTTTCATTTAACAATGGTGGTAAATGTTTCTGGTTCAATAACACTCCTCGGACTTAAATTAATAACCGTTCATCATTTCTCTTAAGTCAAGGGGGAGTGTCGTCAAATCTCTTTCTTAAAATCTTTGTTTGGTAACAAAATGGAAGTTAAATGGCTTTGTTTGAAAAAGGAAAAGGTGGAGGGACCAAAATTGTCAAAATGTTAAAGTTATTTTTAATAAAACACCTCCCCACCTAACTCTCACTTCACATTTAATTCTAAACCTAAACACATCTACGCCTAAGAATCATTCGAGCAATCCGTTGTTTTGATCATCACTTTGTAAGTTGTTTTGTGATTAAAATATGTTTTTAAGATAAGGTTTTTAATTTCATGTAAATCCAACGGCTAAAAAGTGTTTTTCAAGTGATTGTGTGTTCTACGCTTAAGCATATGAACACAAAATCAGTGTGTGTATGTTATTGGTTATATTGATAGTGTCAAAACATTGTTTATACATCAAGGATACCATTTTAACCATCCAAACCCACCCAGAAACACGTATCAACGATTTTTGAAAACTAGGGTTTATGTGTCGATTTGGGTTTTTCCAAATATGAAGTGTTTTGGTATAAAAGATTGTTGGGATATAGTCTTAAGTTGTTGAATTAATGATTTCCATTGCTATTAACCACCCAGAAACACGAATTGGTGAACAATTTGTATTTAGGGTTTAATGTTCATAATATTGGGTAACTTTTGATTCACAACGAGTTAGGTGTTATAACTTGGTATAAAGACTCCCTCAACACTCTTAAACTACCAGAAATAGTCTTGTGCAAATCCCATTGTTAAATTTCATACGCGTAATTCATAACCCTTAGAGTTTTGACCTACGCGTATGACCTTTTACGCGTAATCTTCCTATGAATGTTCATGCCTTAAAATGTTGTTAAAATGATGTTTTGTGTTAATTTTGATGAATTGATGAACTTGTTTCAGGCTTTGCTACGCTTAATATTCAGAATCAAGGTCATTTGCAACTCTACGCATAAGGATTACCCTACGCGTAGTCATGTTACGCGTAAGAATAATCCTACGCATAACAGTTACGCGTAAGGTTCTACAATGGACTACGCGTATCCTGTGAAGGATATGCGTAAACAGTAGACCTCTACGCATAAGGTCTACTATTACGAGTAAGCCTTACGCGTAAGGTCCTTATACGCCTACGCGTAAGCTCTACGCATAAGGTCCCCTTTTCCTACGCGTAACATTTCTTACGCGTAAGTTAGGATCCTACGCGTAAGCTTTCGTCTACGCGTATCTCATTACTGTTTACGCTTAACTTTTCCGAATCTACGCTTAAGCCTGGATTGACCTTCATTATGAATTGTTACGTGTACAAACTTGTTAATAAACTAATCATATCATCACGAATCCAATAATGTCACTAATAAACTTAATCGTTTGATATGTTGTGAACAATAAGTGATAACATAAACTTTAAAACTTAAAGTTAACTAACTCACGAAACATTTCACGAGACTATTGGACAAACAAGTGACTTAGGACTCGTAACAATCATTATCACTGTACATTCAATAACTAGACAATAAGACCTTCTGTTGACTAACATTATGTCTTTCGATATGTTGGTTCTTTTGGCTAATGTTATTTCAGATCACGACATGGCTGAACAAATGAATGTGGATGCACAAGAAGTTCTTACAATTGTTGATATCTTTCCAGAAGGTTACCCGAGAAAGCTTGGAAAGAACAACCTTAGGGTTGACTTTGACACCCTCACATGCTCAGAATCTTCTTGTCTCATTGCAGTGGATATTCTAAGGAATCATCCCTACCAAAACATGCTCTCACACTCTGCCACAGTTCCAGAGGTTTACATTCAACAATTCTGGGATTCCATGCAGAGGATCATTGGTCAAAATGCTGTGAATGTGACTCTTAATCACAAACAAGTCACTATCACTCCGGATGACTTACGAGCTGTTCTCATCATTCCAGACATCGCTCCAACCGACTTATTTGCCACCCCTACTGAACAGACTGTCCTGCAATTCTTGATAGATATTGGTTATGATGAAGCTGCAGGAATCATTACTAAGCACTCTCTCGTGGAGCTGAAGAATATTCCTCAACCATGGAGGACATTCTACATTATCATCACCAAATCAGTCTCGAGTCGTGACAGTGGATATGAGCATCCCAAGCTCATTGAACTGCAGATTTTTTGGTCTCTGATAAACAAGAAGGACATCATAATTGAAGCACTGCTTTGGGAAGACATGATGATGTTTCAGAAGAAGCTTGGCAACAAAATTCCCTATGTCAGATACACCAAGCTATTGATTCAGAGAGCTCTTGGACTTCATCCTGATATCCCCAGAGGAATCAATGACCCAAATAATCATGACATCCAGACTGAGCACATTCTATCTGTCAGAATCAAAGAAACGTCTACGAAGAAACAGGGAGCTGAATTACCCGATCACCTTCTTACAGAGGAAATCAAAAAGCTGGAAACTTACAAAAGGTATCGGGTAGCCGTTAAAGAAGGTAAAGTTAGACACCTTGATGAAAAGGCTTCTGGGACTCCTACTCGAAGGACCAGAAGAGGCAGTGCTGGAAGTGCCACAAGTACAGATAGTCAGAGGAATGTTCCAAAGAGAAAACCTATTCCAAAGAGGAAACCTACTCCTAAGAAGAAAGTTCCCTCTTAGGAAGCTACTCCTATTCCATCCTCTACACCTGAACCTCCAAGAAAGCTATTGGACGAAAGTTCTGAAGGAACAGAATCAGACGAGGAGATTCATTATTCTGAAACTGCACAAGATGTCTCAGACATTCCAAAACCTCCAAGTCCTCAAGCTGCCAAAAGTAAAGGGAAGACTCCTGTACTTGAGACATTTGATGAAAGCTCTGAAAGTGAAAATGTTGAAGAGCCACCGGAAATTGAGTACAAGAAGAAAGTCAAACAACTTAGACATCAACACAAGGCTGAAGTGTTTGCAAAAGATCAAATGGGTGGTCCCGGAGGATCAAGTGGTGCTGCCCACTCCGAACCAACTCCTGATGCGGTTAATCGACCCGATAAGGGAGCTGGTACCACCACTCTCATGCAACAACAATCGCCTGTGGAAGATACTATAGTGTATGACTTTGAGAATCCATAAACTGACAAGAAGAAGAATGATAAAGATGATGATTATGACAAGTTGCTTCTGGAAAGTCCCACACATTCACAGAAGGAAACTTCTGAACCGCCTAAGGACCCCGAGCCTCCTCATGTCTCCTCATCATCAAACTCTTCATCTCATTCATCACCACCACCATCAAAGAGATCAACCAAATCATCATCCAAATCAGTGAAGAAACCACCTCGATCTTGGATTTCTCATGCTCATGAAACAATTGTGAAAGCTGTCCAACAAGTCAGAAAGAAAGACATTCTCCAAAAGAAGTTGAATTTCTATGCTGATCACATACAGCATTTGTATGACGAGCATGAAAAGATGAAAGAAGAAAGGAAGTTTATTCAGGAATTCATGAAAAGTCATCGTCAAGAGGAACTGAACGAAATGATCGGAGGTTACACTAACAACTACCTTCAGAATATCGTTCCTAAAGTCACAAAGGAATTGTTCACCAGACAACTTTATCCAAATCTTATGCAAATCGCCAAGCAAACTATCCGATCAACGCCCCTAACCGTAACAATCAATCCAACCGATCCGGTAGTTTTCTCTAACAATGAATTGGTGGCCAAGCTTGTTACACAAATGTCGCCACGAGCTGCAATGTTCAACTCTGAAGAAGCAAAATTGTATCAAGCACTGCTAGACTACCAACTTCAAGAAGCTTGTAGATTTGAGGCAGAAAAGTTGAAACGTCCTAGAGACGATGAAGATAAGGATAAAGACAAGGACTCTACACCTAAACGTCAGAAACAGTCTGGTGAATCTTCTTCGATGCCACCTCCTCCACAACGGACTTCTTCTCAACAAAAGTCTCCTTCACCACGGTCTTCTACTGATAAACCTCGGGACGATTCCGAGTTACCACCCATGACTCAAAAAACAGGTGATTACTTTGAGTATACGGGTGGTGACGATGAAGAGGTCCTTGAGCCCCTACAACAACCCACCTCACCCAAACAAGTGCAGAAACCAGAATCATCATCAAGGCCTTCCAAAAAGAAGAAGAAGACGACTCAGCCTGAAGTCGTATCATGGCTAGATGACGATAAAACCGAAGAGTTTGAATGGTTCTCCACACTTGTCAATCAAACTCCCTACCCTGATGAAGGTCAAGACTTGGTAGAAGGTTCTACATTGGAGCACGCAAAACTTTTGCAAGAAAAGTTCCATGTGAAGAAAATGACGAAATCTGAGTTGAAGCGAATCAAGAATGAAGCGTTTCAACTTCTAAAAGACAGCTCTGGAAGCGCCCTCGAGGTCAAATATCATCTTGAGAACATCGCTCGAGCTATGTCTAACAACATGGATTGGCTCAATCCGGAAGCAAACATTGACTTCACACAAAGGGACAACCCTCCATACTACACCGATTGGACCAAACCCCTACCGACCATTGGCCAAGCAGATGAACCACGGATTCCCTTTCGATACTTCTTTAACAGAGACCTAGATTTTCTCTTACACGGTAGCGATGGTTCGCGAAAATACGCTACATCGTTGACTCTTCCATTCCCAGCGGCTATTTACTCAAACTGCATAGCTATCGAGGAACGTGCAAATCGCTTGTTTTCTAACAACGTGCAAGCATACGACCGAGATGCATTGTATGGGATTCATCATTGGCCTGAACGCCGAAGAATCTACTACAGAAGCTGACTGGTTCAGAAGTCTCAACACGCAGTGTACAGTTCTAAGGACATCGTGGCCATCAAACACGTTGATCTCAAGTCTAAGTGGGACTACACCTTCTTGAAGAATATCATAGTCAAATGACAAGATGAACAGGACTATGCATTCTCCGAAGCTGACTTTGAGAATTTGTCCCTCAACGACATCGAAGACATGTACCTTGCCAAAGTACAGGGTCGTTTGAGACAATTCTCGACTGAAGTTCAACGCGAATTTATCAAGTCACTTCTCATCTTCATTAGACGCATCGTGATCAATGAACGTGTAGAAGATATCCAGCTGGCTGTTGAATCTTATCAGACGCGTGTCAACCTCACTCCTCCAACGCTTGATCTTCTCGACATCAATCAGCTATCTCAATATACGCTCATCAGCAAACCTTTCGGAGTTGTTTACCGCAATGAACTTCAAAGAAACTGCTTAATGGCGTGTAGTGATCTTCAGAAATTCGGGGATCATACTTTGAAGCTGGTTAGGGACGGATTGGCGTACAGGTTGAAGGACATACGCCAGAAAATTGGGTCTCCTAAGCGCTGGAATTCTCAGGAAAGGAGGGATGTGAGACGAATCATCACAATGATTGATGAAAGGTTGTTCAGACGGGATCAGTTCAGACGATTGGAGAGCTATGTTGGTGGTCGACCCAGGATTAACATAACCAGCTTTCAACGCCCTTTGCGCACTCCTGGGAACATCACTGCACTTCCTGGTACCCCTTGAATTGGTTCTTTCATTACAAATTTGGATGTGTGATTATATATGTCAATGGCTTGTGCACACATAACAGTGTACAACCCGTAATTGTCAAGAAAGGACCCTGTGGTACGCTTCAGTGCTACAATCCTTATAAAAGGAGCGAAAGCTTCTTACTTTTGAGTAAAACCTATTAAACATTTCATTTTTCAAGGTTTTGCTCAAAAGAACAAGTACTTCCCCCATATGATTTTCAAAACCTCAACCGTTTATATCACTAGTTGAGGGGGAGTATTTGAATGAAAACTTTGTTCACAAATTGTTCACAGTGGTCACTCTCCCCGCAACACTCGAAATGGTCATATTTATTCTCAAACGTTTCAAAAATAACATTTTCATATGCCATTTTTGAGGGGGAGAAAATTGTGTGATAAGAAATATGTTGTGCAAAATGCAAATGAATCAGTGTACCTCAGACTTAACCAACGAATTGACGGTACTAAACTGTTTGTAACTCGAAAAGACTTGTCCTGGACGGGAAATAATTTCAAGCTAGTTCGCTAGTTATGTAAACGTGTCTCGCAAAGGACTTGTCCAAGTAGAAAGTACCATTCGAGACACTCTTGGTAGACATGAACTCTAACGGGTATGACAACCTTTCGAGGTTTGTCTACACCTTCAAGGTAGTTATTAGAGCTAGTTGTCACCTAAAAAATGACAATGTAACTCTTTAACTACGCAACGTAACCGTGTCTCGCGGGGGATTGTCTATCTCGAGTGGATCAATTCAAAATGTGCGCGCTCTTTCCTCACTGTGCATTTAACCGTTAAAACTATTAAGCACATGTGGAGGAGGAGTATTTATGCAAAATCCTATCTCTCACAGTGGTTCAAACATGTTTTTCATTTACAAACCCTTTGAGAGATGTTTCACAAACAGTGGTTTTATTGGCAACATAGGTTAGTCATGGAGTTATAAGGTGACTAAGGTTAGGAATAACCGTCCTATGATCCGCCAGAGCCGGAGGGATCTACCCAAGGATATCACAAATAGTTAGTACTTAGAAGTCCTTAGGTACGATTATAAAAAAGGAGAAAATGAGAATCGGAGAAAGAAGGAGTTGAAGAATCAAAAAGAAATGCAAAGAAAAGGGTGAAAAGAAATAGCCCTCCAGATTATTCAACTTAGGGCAGACACCGGGTTCAATTCTTATGCTACTGGTTGTCACCTAGTGACACCGGTATTGAAGATTAAAAGTCGTCATGGACCCAGTGACGCATGCACTAAACCTTCTTAACCACTCAAGTTTCTCTCAACATAAGCTTGTTTCATTCTCACAGGGAACCCTACGTAAACTATTGGCTTTCTCTTAGAGATCGCTGGTATTGAAGAAGGAGACCCCCTCCCTAGTCTCCGCTCAGGAAAACCAAAATGCACTATTGAGTCTAGAGCCACGAGATTCATCAAAAGATCTCTTAGGGACACTTGACATTTCATCACTTGTTGATCAACAAATAAGATCTTCAGTGGTTCATATCGAGTCCTTCACAGATCTTAGCAATCTGTCGAGAACATTTATGAGAGGTTCTGTGACAACTCGCAATTTCAAGTCATTTCTCAAGTTTCACTATTTCATCATTTATCGTAAACTAGGTTTACGTGTTCCAAATTCGCGTAACCTTAATGGTTTAGCGGCGAATTCATGATCATATCATCACGAACATTTCATATAGACTAAGTTTAGTCTACATTTCATTAACATTATTTTCATCATGATAGTTCATTCATGACTTTACATTTCACATTAAACGCGTAAATTTCATATTAAATAAACACTATCGCGTAAGTTATTATTTTGAACATTTAATCCGATACTTCCAAAAATGATTCCGACATATTTTTATAATTATATTAAGTTATAAAAATGATATTTTGGGTTTACCTAGTGTTTTAGATTTATTTTGTATATAAATCGTTAAATTTATATTATTACGACGCTTTTCTTAAAAACTACACGATAATTATTATATCACTCAAATTTTACAAGAAATGTATTTTTACAATTTTAATGATCTCATTATAGTTTACTTGATCCATTAAAACTTATTTTTGTTCATGTTACTCTAATTTCACAACTATATACAAGTTACAACCTATTTACCTTAACTACATTTTTGTTCTTACAAGCAAATACTTACACAATATATATAAGAGAAAAAAAATATATATATTTGGTGAAATGCTTCCCCCCTTGGCCGACCAAGGGGGGGTTGCATTTAATGTTTGGTAACTTTTTCTTCTAAGTATAGATTTATACTTCATCTAAAGTCCACACTTCATTCATCACTAATAATGCAAAGTTTATAAAAGTGTTTTCTCTCTTTGTTCATCCTCTCAAACCGGCCAAGCATAGGAGTTTGAGGAAATCATCAAAATCTTTCAAGCTCAAGTTTAAAACACTCTAGTTACACTCTTATTAAAGGTTTTGAAATAAAAACCTAGGGTGTTTAGGTTAATCCTTGTTCTTATCACCTCATAATAGTAGCTTGTAAGCATATCACTTTCATTTTATATCTTTCATTTTCATTTCATATGTATTTCATCATTTTCTTAGCAAGCATGCAAGTCTTATGTGTATTTATACCATTTTTACATTGATTTTAAGAGTTTTATATATATAAGTCATCCTATAATTTATCCCTTGTTATATATTGGTCTTGATGATGTTTAGGAACCCATGACACCCTAAGAAGGTGTATGGTAGGATTAGAATAGCTTTGGAGTTGTTTTGAAGGGATTGGAATAGGTTTAGTACGAGAAAAACTCTTTTCGACAAGTATATAAAGTGGTCTGATCTTGTTTTGTATTTCTGGAAAATCCGACAGTAGACACGAATTTTTGGCCTAGATATTTAGAAAATATACTTTAAAACGAATCCGTGGCCGCTTGAACGGATTAAAACGGAGTTATAACGAAGAAGTTATGAATTTTTCAAGTTTGACGACGAAATATATATTTTCTGAAAATTTCAGCACACTATTATTGTTTTATTCGAGTCAAAAACGAGTCTTAAGCTTTATAAATTATTTCGACTTATCAAAAATATATTAGTATACTTTGATACGAAGCTAAGGACGTATAATACGTAGAAAACGGATTTGTAACGACTAAAATATACACGTTTTTATGAAGTTGCCGTAACGTTACTTTTAGAAAAACTATATTAATTTTTATTTGTCAAGTGTTATGGTAAACAAAACGACCATGTTGAAGGCTATGTTTAACGTAGACGTAGAACTTTTTGTAACAAGATGTCTTCTAATAAAATCGAGATCACCAAGCATATTTTCTAAAATGACCAACCGTTTGTATAGCGGAGTTTTAATAAATTATTTACGGTTGCTTAAACTTTGCCGAAACTCACTTTTTAAACCACATTTTGGACAAAATCACCATATTTAGCCTCTATTATCTTTATGTTCGAGACCTCTATGACGAAAACTCATGTACTAAAACTTTGAGATTTTGATACAAGCTTTCCAAAACCGTTGAGTTCGTTTCCTAACGTTCGAGGTACACCATTTTACGACTAGCTTTTCAAAGCCATTTTTGTCACTTTCATGAAAGTTCCAACGACATTATTTTACGACGAAAAGTTAAAATTTCACAATAAATCATTAAGAAACTATTGTAGGATGACATTTTGACGTAAATACTTGTAAAGTAATTTAAGAATGGTCAAGACGTCAAAAGAGTATTTTTCGACGAATAGTATTATTTTCAAAACTCACAAATGGTATAAATAACATACGAAATGCATGCATAACATTACATCATGACTTATTACTTATCATATCATTCATAATAGGTCATTTTCGAGTATCACGCTACATTTCAGTGTATCCACTTTTGTCATCGCATCACTTCATCAAGTGAGTTTTCATAGCCCCATTTTCAATTGTTTTGTACTATTTTGGGGGAGATACATGCTCAATTATTTTTCACAAGTACTTTATATTTTTAAGGATAACTTCTATCATGATCACCTTTGTTTCAAAACTGAATGTTGTACTATATTAGTTGTGCTTGTTTGTTAGGTATAGTTCTATGTCAGTTGACTACTGATACATCGTCGTATAAGGTTCTATGTCAGTTGACTACTGATACATCGTCGAATAAAGTACTATGTCAGTTGACTACTGATACATTGAGTTAGGTGCTATTGATTATGTGCTATAGTTCTACGTCGTATAATGTTCTAAATCAGTTGACTACTGATACATTGAGTCTAGTTTTATTGATTAAGTGCTATTGTTCTACGTCGAGTTAGGTACTATTGTGAATTCATTTGACATCATGTGTTTGAACATAAACTACACACATTTTGGCAGTGGGTTGTGAATACACAGGTTGCAAGTTTTGTATGGGCGAAACTTGGAACTGGGTGGATTTACAATGCCTTTGCTGCATAAACGATTTTGAAAGGCTCTACATTTCAACACAAACTCTATGAACTCACTCAACCTTTGTGTTGACACTTTTTAGCATGTTTTATCTCAGGTATCTAAGGCATTCACTTCATGGCATGCATGTGGACATATCATATAGTCGCGGTGACGACGCGTCTCCTTTGGGTTTTATGAACTTTAAAACATCGTTTGAATTGTAACAAACTTATTTCCGCACAAGTTGATTTTCATTCGGGACCTATAATTTGTAAACTCTGATTATTTTATTAAATCAAACGATGTATTTTCCAAACGACACTTTAGGTCGTTCAATATAACTGTGATTGTGATGCTATGACAGTCAATCCCCAGGAATTCCATTCCGCTGCAAAACAGGTAATTTGGGGGTGTGACAGGTTCATATCTGTGATCCTCAGTGATTGAATGGAAACTCCTGCCAGGGTCAACATCAAACAGCCCTGACAGCAGGTCACTTCGGTAACTCCCCATGGATTACGCGGAGTGTGTCTCAAATTGTCTACAGTCGTGAGGTGATGCTACGGTGTACCTCAGCGACTCATCTGAACTGTAGATGTACTTCGGTACATCGTGTTATCTCACTTGTGGGACTCCAGTTCAGGAACGGCCTTTGTAAGAATTAGAGTTGTGTTTTCACACTATGCTGTTAACACTCTCGAAGTTCAAACTTGTAAGTGCCGGAACCTGCTTATTACTAACCGTTTGAAATGTTTTCTTCTTATGGAAGCTCCGGAGCGGGATGATCGTGCTGATTCTTCTCATGCTCACGCCAACATCATCACTAATGGAAGTTCTATTCAAAAGCAACACAACCGTCAGAATGATTCTTTGTCAGACCAAAGAATCTACAAAGTTAAAGACTTAGAGAACTTCATCAGTATTGAATTCCAACGTCATTGAGCATGTGAGCGTGTTGAAGAATGACGTGGAGACACTGGAGCAGCGAAGCAGACCTGAGGCAGACTGATGCAGACAACAACATACTATCACTTTCACCACAAAGAAAAATGATCAAAGAACAAAGTTAATGATGACGTCAAAGAATAACTATTCAAAGATAACTATCTCTCTACACTAGGGAGATTGTTCAAATCAAGGCAATTTCTCTCACAAGAAAGAAGAATGTCAGAAGACGTCAGAGCTACTATTACATCAACGCCTTCACCGTTCATCACCAACACTTGAGGGGGAGATTGTTGGAATCACTCCTAAACCATAATCAAGTGTTAGTAATTCATATGTAATAGTTAGCTTTATTATGGCCTTTATGTTTGTTATTAGCCTTAAGCTTATGTAGAAGGCCCATGAGCTTAGGCCCAAGCCCATAAAGGAAAGGATGGGAACTAGGAGTGTTGCCCTAGCTTCCCTCCTATAAATACTCTTGTAAACCCTCATTTGAGGGTTGGTTGTTCAAGTTTTCTTTCATTCATACTCACGCCTAACCTTTCTTTATTTCTTACGCGTATGTGTGTTTGTGTACTTGATCAATCGCCTTAACCTCTTTCTATATTACTTGTGTTTGTAAAACTAGTGACCTAACATACCTGATTACTTTAAATCTGGGAAATGGTCTGGTGATGGTTTACAAGATGATAACATCTGTTAGGATTTAGTAAATCCAGTTATTAAAGCATCGGTCACCCCAAATATAATCTAGCTTAAGTTAGCTCGTAGACATATCGTTTATTATATTATTTGTTAGTCTGTTATTAGCTTAGTTTAATCTAGTGCAACACCGTGGAGGAAGGACGGGTCTTTACCTACTGTATGCCTGATCCACAGCCCGAAGGAGGGCGTGCTTCTTTGTATAAATAGCCCTCTCCCCACAAGGGAGAGGGTTGGATGTTCATTTGGAATCTAACCTTCCATGTGTTTCTCTCACTTGAATATCCCACTTTCTCTCTCTCTAAAATCATATAATCGCCCATATTTGTGATTGTTTGTGTGTTTGTGAAATCCAATTTCTAACAATTGGTATCAAGAGCCATGGTTTGATCATCTCTCTTACATATCCTTGGATTTCTAGTGGTTTTATATGGTTTTTGGGTTTGAAAAGGTTTAGTGGTTTTTGCATCATTTGGATCATTTCTTGTGTTAAAGTTTGAATTTTGAGTGTACTTTTGTGTTTAGAATCATTGTAAGTTCTTGGGGTTTGATTTGGAAAGCTTGAATCACTGTGGTTGGGCTTGTTTTGGATTGAAAAGTGTGGTTTTGAAGTTTATCATCTCAGTGACTTGAGTCTCGGAGTGCTTTTTTTCGTAGCGACTTGCTTTAGTAATTTCCAGCGAGTTGTAGTTTAAGTCGTAGCGACTTGATCTTAGTAACTTGTCTATTGAGACAAGCCGACAAACAGTACAAGTTAGTGGAGGTTCCACTTCGGCTAGCGACTTGGTTAGGTTAGCGACTTGTCTCTATAATTTCTAGAGACTTGTCTTTGGTGTTCGTAGCGAGTTGCTACTTAGCAACTTGGAAACTTAGCGACTTGTATTTAGCGACTTGGTGTCTTAGCGACTTGTTTGTAAGGTTTATAGCAACTTGAGTACTTAGCGACTTGGGTAAGTAACGACTTGTCTTCAAGGTATTTAGCAATTTGGTGAATTGATGCAAGTTACATGTGCCTAATATCCATCAACACAATGACATACATCACTAACCCTTTAATCTCGAAAGTACTTGAACTCTATGATACCTCACAGAACAATGAAACTGTCTGCTATTCAGAATGTTTAACCATGATTGATTCAGCAAATTATGATCAAAATCCTTCACATTCTGTGTCAAATATCAATGAATCACACTTATTAATGACACATGATGCAAAGAAAATGGAATGCGACATTGAGTCCTTTCAACTACTTCATCAGCACCTCACACAACTGTTATCCACAACTAGGGATCGAACATGCAGTGCTCTCTTCCGTCAGGACTTATCCACATTGACAAGAACTGTGTTGCTGAACTTAGAACAACTGAAGCTTCAAATTACCAAAAAGAAGGTATTAATAGATGACTCTAATGCTACACTTCAAGTAATCTACAACCAATTTCAGCCATTTATCAATGGGGAATATTCCGCAGAATTTGATCAACAAGTGACTGGAATTTCATTCAAGAAACATACTGGAATGGAAATTCATGAGTTCATCAACACATTTATCCAACTTATGGATAATGTGCAAATGTACATTAAGGAAGCTGCTCAAGAGAATGATAAGCTGAATGTGTTGAATGGGTGTCTGAATAAATTAAGTGAAAGTTGTGATAAATCGGGTAATGGATTAGTTGAAAGAACGGATGATATTGAATGCATAATATCAGATACAACAAAGGATGATGAAACCGACTGTACTGAATACAAAGGCTCATAGTCAGAAAAGCTTGAAACAGCTTGCATTTCAGTACCTCCTGATATGCATGAGGTGAATACAGATGCCATACCAGCAAATGAACCGGTGTCATGTGATGAGGTATCCTTAACTGATCAACATAATGCATTTAATAATGTACCTGATCAATTTGATTCTAACTCTGATTATGATATCGATAAATGTTTCTTGGTTAAGCCTGGATCTAAAATCGTTAAAACAAATGACACGGTTGAAAAAGGGGTTTATGATGAACTTTCAAACAAATACTCAATTCTGTAAAAACATTGTATTTCCTTGGAAATTGCAATACAACAAAGAGAAGAAAGTTTTCTTGCTACAAAAACTTGCATAAATCCGGAATTCCCAGAATTTCGAGAATTTTTTGAAATTAACCACTTAAAAACCCAGATTCAGGACAAAGATTCAACCATATGCAATCTGAAATTAGAACTCTCAGATCTGCATAACAAATGTAATATAGGGATGAACAATCCTAACCATGAGGTGAGTGATACGCTTAAATCTAAGAATGATGAATTGGCTCTGTGTGTGTCCAACCTATTAAGGGAAAATGAGTCCTTAAGAAAGAACTTATCAGAGAACAATTCCAAGTTGATAGATCAAACTAACTCCTTGTTGGCAGACATTGATGCCCTCAAAGCCCAAATTCAGGATAAGAGTTTCACTATTGTTGCCTTAAAAAATGAGCTTAGGAAATCTATTGGAAATAGGGTGAACACTAAGTTTGCAAAACCATCAACCTTGGTAAAGCCAATTGTACTGAACAACTCAAAACGTACTGTAGTTAGGCAGCCCAATTCTTTTAGAACTGAAAGATTTAAACCATCAAAATCTAAGCTTGCCTCCCAAGTTGATGCGAATATTGTTTTGTCAAAACCAGTCACGTCACTATTTCATTCCGATATGATGAATAACAATCCCCAGCTTAATGTTCAAAGCCCTAAGATCATGAATATTAGGAGTTCATCTAGTTCTTATAAGAAGCATCAAATGACTGATCAATCCGCTAAGAAACAAACTAATTACCAAAGAACCAATATTCAAAACAGGGAAGTGGCTACATCCAAATATACTAGCAGTTATTTCAAATGGATTCCCACTGGTAGATTATTTAAGTTTTCAGGATCCAAACGGACTTACATACCTAGATCTTGCCTTAAGTGGATGCCCACAGGAAAACTCTTCAAGAATATTGAACCTAAAGGGATTTCTATTAATGACACTCCTAGATCAAACTGTGCAACATCCAATAGTGAGGTTACTCATGTCACTAACTCATCTATTTGCAATACTACATGTGCTTCTAGTGCAAAGTGTCCTCAGTCTTTTTCAGGTACAATGCTCAATTCAATCATTAACATCATGACTTGGTTTCCATCAGAAATGAAGATTGCTCACTCAGGAATTGTAGCTTGTCAGAATTGATGTACCTCGTACTTTGACTCCTGTTCGACTTGAACCAGGACTCGTTCTTATGAATCCGTGTACTAATTTACTTTCACTTGTATTTAAAAAAAATTAATCATTTTTTTATCAATATCTATTTTATTTAAATCAATTTTCTATTATTTTAATCTTTTCTCACAATCTGATAAAAGATGTATCTTTTGCTATCGATAACATCTACGGTCCTAAAAATGTCATTCAATAATGATACGGGTCCATAGATGAAGTTCGAACAAAAGATATATTCTATTTTTTTACGGAAGGATGAAATGAAATCAATGTTCACTCTTAATTGGTGACATTGATTGAGGGGGAGAATCGTTCAATACATTTCTGCATCTTTGTCTGGTATATGTGATGTGCCTACTTGTTTGTTGCTACATGTTATCCATGTTATGTCATATTTGGTACTTGTCATATTTTTCTAAACTGTAGCGACTTGGTTTAATCTTGGGTAGCGACTTGGTTGTAGTAACAGGGTAGCGACTTGTTTCTTATGCTAACCTTAAGATAGCGAGTTGTCTCATTAATCACAAGGACTGAATATGTCAATATGCTAAACTTGTAATCAGTACTTAACCCCTTAGCGACTTGACACAATTCACATATTTTGAAAAATCCCATAAGTGTTTATCTCTTTCTCTCGTAACAATTTTTTCTAGCGACTTGTTTGTGGTAAGTTTATCTCAATGTTTGATTCAAATCGTGTATATCTCATTCCTCCCCTAACGCATCTCATTTTAACATATTCCATCGAGTTTTATCTTCGACAATTGATTCCTCGCTTAGGTTTGTTAATATATTGATTGTTGTTTGGGTTCACTAGGATAGATTTGATGGATTATGTGTTTGTTTAAAAGGGTGTCCTTACGAGTTTAGTTGTAATTTGTGTATGAGTTTGGTGCGTTATGATGTGTTGATTATGTTTGTGCTTGTGGCTTGTTTGTATTGGATCAATGAATCGATTTAGTTATGTCATTGTAATGATTACATCTGTTGATTGGACTGTTGTGTTATGCTTATGACTTGTTGAGTTCTTGGTAGCGACTTACCTGATAAGCTAGTGTTCTTGATAGCGAGTTGGTGCACATATTCCTCGTGGCAAGTTGTGATATCTGAATACTTTCTAGCTAGCGACTTAGTGATTCGATTTGTAGCGACTTGACCTTTTTTCTTTTGATAGCGACTTGTCTTTACAAGTTGGCGACTTACTTAAATGTTTTCATAAAGGCGACTTGTTATGTACTTTTCTTATAGCGACTTGTTTTTACAAGTTAGCGACTTGCTATATTGTTATTTACAATGGCGACTTGTTAATATTTTTCTTGTAGCGACTTGGTTTGTTAAACTGTGTAGAGCGACTTGCTGTAATTATTTCATACTAGCGACTTGGTTCAAGTTTTCTTGTAGCAACTTGTCTTGACAAGTTTTCTCTTAGCGACTTGCTATAACATTTTTGGTCTAAGCAATTTGTATCTGGTTCCTCTTGCAGCAACTTGATTTAACAACTTGTTTTTTTTAAATTTGTTATAACACTTCCATAATAGCAACTTGTCTCATGAAATCATATTATAGCAATTTTTTGTTTTTAATCAGTTTGGCTCAAAACAACTTGTCTCTAGAAAACCTTGTCAAAACAATTTGTTTATCTGAGAAGTACTTATGCATCTTATCATATTTTCTAAGTATTTCAATCTGATTTTTGGTAATTTGTCATGAATGCTACTAGTTGTGCTTGGTTCATGAGGTTACATTAAAAGTTGTTCAGCTAACCATGTCTAATCTAACATGCTCTCGAACACTTGTGTTGTATGTGTGTTTCTACAGAATCTCAATGGCAAACACAACCTCATCCGAAAATCTTGATGCTTCTACTCCACCCACAGTTCTTACAGACAACGAAATTCTTCCAGAAGATAAATGGGTAGAGATAGGCAAAAGCAACTGCTATGTGGACATGGAAAGACAAAATCCAATCTTCAAAGTTGCTATTGACATTCTTAAAAACACTAACTTCTTTAGTGCCATGACCAAGCAATGCACTATCCCTTCCATTTACCTACAACAATTTTGGAACACCATCACATGGAGGCAAGAGTTCTTTGAAATAATTTCTTTATCACTATTTTTGTAGAAACAGCCATTTGATTTTCTTGGTACATTCAAACTTGATCTGAAGTCGTGGAACAAAACAAGATTCTGGTCTGAACAAGACTTGAAGATGTGTGAAGATTTCATTGCTGCAATCGGACGAAGATTAAAGACTAGAATGATTTATCGCAGCCTTGAAAGTTTTGTGGGTGGTAGACTTCGTGAAGGTCACTATAAGCTGCTTCAAAGAACTGAATGAAGACATCTTCCGGAAGTAGTTTCTGTTTTGTATTTTTGATGTGTAAAATGTGGTGTATGTACTATGAACAACTATAATGTATGTAGTAGTGATAGGTTATGTATTGTGGTTTCCCTTTTTATCTAAAAATGGAACTTCAGTGTTGTCCACTTCAGATCACATAAAACCGGACACATTTTTCTCCAACAAGCGTTTTGTTTCATACATATTTAAATCACCAGAGATCACAAATCTCAAATGATTTAAAAATTGTGATCGGGGGAGAATTTAAATTTGATTTAAACTGATGATTCGATAAATGGTTTCACAAGGGTTTAGCAAGCTTTCCTCCCCACATGTGCCAAACGATTTCAAATTATTCATGCATGTTAGGAATTAGAAAATTCCATAGTGAAGAGTCGGTCACCCCAAATATTATCTAGCATAAGTTAGCTCGTAGACTTGTCGTTATTTACGTTGTTTAAGTAGTTTATTAGTTAATTAGTAGCGTAGTATAGTTTAGTGCAACACCGTGGAGGAAGGACGGGTCTTTACCCACTGTATCCCTGATCCACAGGCCGATAGGAGGTCATTATGTCTGTAACTATAAATACCCCTTCCATCCATGGAAGGGGTGGTGCTTCTTCTCATTTTAATCTAATCTTTCATTTGTGTAAACCTCTAGCAAGAACACCCTCTCTCTACTAACTCTCTAACTATGGCAAACATGTATTTTGATCATCCAAGACCACCCGAATCATCAACACAACAAAAATAACGATCCTACAATTGGTATCAAGAGCCAAGGTTATTGTGTTATCCTTGATTTGTGTGGTTTTGTATCATGGTTATGTTGGTTTTTGAATCTTGTTGTAAACTGTTTTTGTACTAGTTTGTTGGTTGGAATCTTTTCCTCTTATTATCTTAGTCAAAACAGTTTGTAAATGGTTGGTATGGTATTCTCTATTTCTGTCCTTGTCCAATCTGTTTTTCTGTCGTAACTGCAGTTGATGTTTAATGGTCATATAGTCTGAATTTTCAAGGTCAAAACAGGTCTTAATGATAGTTTTTATGCTGTTTTTTGAGTTCTTCTGGGTTAGTATGAATATGGTCGGAAAAGAGGTCAGAAAACTCATAATTTCTTGCTAGCGAGTTATCATTTAAAGATGTCCAGATTCACTGTATCTCTGTAGCAACTTAGATATCGTTGACTTTTTTTAAAGTCAATAGCGACTTGTGACAGAAAAGGGGCAGCGAGTTATTTTTAAATAGCGACTTAGTGTTTGACTATTTAGTCAAATACATGAGACTAGCGACTTGTTAAGACCTAGCGACTTGTATATGAGGTGACGACTTGCCATGAGTATTTACTCATGGTAGCGACTTGGTCTAGCGACTTAGTGCTAGCGACTTGGTCTAGCGACTTGGTCTAGCGACTTAGTGCTAGCGACTTGGTCTAGCGACTTAGTGCTAGCGACTTAGTGCTAGCGACTTGACTCCATAGCACGGTAGCGACTTGACAGTGACAGAAATGAAGAATGAGAAGACTAGACTCAACCACAAAACAATACCAAATACTCAAAGCCCAGCGACCTTTGTAACACTTTTCAACATCAGTCCTTGGTTTCAGAATTAAGAAAGTGTTATGTGTAAACTAAAAGGACCTCAAGAAGACTCTTGACCACAACTCAACTTATACCAAATACCAACAAACTCGACCTCAGGCTTAATACATCATTGGTCCATTACTCTAAGACGACTTCATGTTATACTACCATCAACAGTCCATGAAAAATTAAAACTTCAATGTAAACGTGTAGCAACGAGGCAAAAACAATACTCCATCTACAAATCCCAATCCTACTCATCCACCATCTCCTATCTCATCTAATCAAGACTCGTGACTCATAAAGAAAAATGACTCATTCTAATACAATCTCAGAATAGGTTCGATTATGTGTCCAATCTCCACAAAACTTTGTTTGTGTGAACCGTTTTCATCATAGACTTGTTTTTCATCTAAATATCCGAATACATAAGATAATCAAAATAACAAGTATGTTATTTGATCTTCTTGATTCGTTTATAACACCACTTCACAAGACAATGGTATCAACAATAATCTATTAACACCTTCCATCTCGTTCGTTTAACATATATAATCAAGAAGGACGAAAGCAAAACCTACCTGGTTCTCTTTGATTAGATCTCAAAACCATGTTAAAATCTACATGGCCGTCACGTAAAACCCCATGCCAACCCTGTGGCGAGGTCACGACAAACGGTTGAACACTCATGTTAAAGTATTCATAGAATCGTTTGGATAGGAGAAAAGTATACGTGATAGGCGATTATTTTGATGTGGAAGATTATGTTTTGGAAGTGAGACAGCATGAGGATGGGAGGCGGATATCAGAGAATTTTTTAGGTTGTGTGTGAGTAATTTTAGGTCAAATGAGAGTGTGGTGCCTTTTATACTCCCCTAATTATTAGGGTTTTGATGTACTGATATCTTACTGGATTGTATATCATGTCACATGGGCTTCAAACGTATGAGAAATCTTCTGTGGGCCGTGACTTTTGAAGAGGTTTGGGCTCGGGCATGGATTGAGGAATAATGTCATTTTGTGCATTGTTTTCTTCATCAGTAGAGGCGTGGTTACTTGGATTTTTAAGTGATAAATCATGGGCCTCTTTGAATAATATTGGATGGGCATCACACTCGTGTTTCATGGATTGAACTTGTGTCACAAACACATGAACAAACTATCATAAATATTGTCTATATATACTCACTTATATTGGATACATATTATGATAGTTTTGGGATTATGTGTTAAGTATATACTTTGTGACATAAGGAGTGGTATATTGGTATAAATTTCACAAGGATTCACGTTTAAGGATATTTGGTCATCAAATTTGATTTTCACATGGGCCTGAACGAATTTAGTGGTATTTTGATAAGAGATTTATGCAAATGGGCCAACGATTTAATGCTGAGATTTAATGATAAGATTTGTCGATGAGAGTTGATTAAGAGACTTGTTGAGTTATGAGATTTGATTGAAGTGAGTTAATGATGAGATTTGGTGTGATAAAGAAACTTGTTGTGTTATGGGGTTTGATACGTTGGGTTATACATTTTCACGGAGTATATTATGTCACGGCTTGAATTAATGGTTGAACAAAGTTGACTACAGGGCTGTTTGGACGGTATTTCTTATTTGGATTTGAAGTGAGGTTTTTCCGGGCGCGTTTACTTATTTTAGTCTTCTTTCTTTCTACCATTCCGCGAAGATGACTTCTTTGGGCTTTTATAGAGTGTGATAAAGACTTGGCTATTTAGTTACGGTTGTGATTCTTTCTCGCTTAACCCACAGCGTAGCTATCACTTCGGTGTCTCACGCAGTTGAGGATATGTCAAGAGGTTTTTGTACATTGGGTACACCGTTTCTTTTTCACGTGGATTAGTACAAGTTTAAGTAACAAATCTGGGGAATTTTACTTCATGATCAAGTTTGACATATCGGGTTTACTTCACCAATTGGTCACAGCAACAGCCGACAGAAGCGTGAATGATGTGTTTACCGAAGTGTTTTTTGGATGGTTGATGATGTTATTGATGTTGGTGTTTGAACCGTTGATGAACCGCTGCATGTTCCCCTAAAACAGATATTCACCGAAACCAAAGTTGTCATAACACGTTCAAGCTGACATTGTTTACGGTTTTGTCTTGATTTTGTAAAATCCCGCGAAAGAACCTATTTCTCGGTTTAAACCATAGACTTGTAAAATCCCGTAACAATGGAAACATCCTGATCATAGTAAAGTGCATTTCCGGATCTATCTTACGGTTTATTCTTAGTTTTGTAAAATCCCGCGAAAGAAACTATTTCTCGGTTTAAACTATAGAATTGTAAAATCCCGTGATGATGGAACCATCTTGGAGAATGGAAAGCGTATCTCGGGGTCTTCTGATGCTGGTGTTACGGGTTCTGTTTCTAAGAAGGGATAAAAGGGTGTACTTCATGAAGTGGGTGTGTGTTTGGGTTGTCTTCATGGCAGTTTGGGTATTACATGGTTTTACGGGGATATGTGCTTTTAACCATGGTCGGGATGAAACCATTATCAAAGTTCATTTAAATGTTAAAGAAGGCTATATTTGAGCAGTTCAGAAGATGTGACAACGGCATTATTTCAGTATTATTCATTTGAGGTTGAAGTGAAATATTACGGGCAAGTGTACTTAGTATCTGAAGGTATCGGGGATGGTTGGATGAAGATTCTTCGAGATCCTTGTTCGAGCTTTTTCCAAAAACGAAGACTTGGAAATCTAGTTATTTTTGGGAGTTTTTTCCTTTTACCACGTGGGGGAATTGGGCTCTGTTTGCCACAAAATAACTATCACTTTAAGGAGTTACGTTGTAGTGCTCAGTGTCACATTTAATTGTGGATTTTCAAGAGGTGATGTACGTCTTATACTTGATGGTTGGTTGGTTGAAGAGTATAGAGTACTTAGAGATTCAAATGGGCATGAAGTCTCGACACCGCTCTTTGTTACATATGTGCAAGTTTAAGTCACGAGTTCGGGTTAGTTTACTTCAGGGTCAAATTCATCATATTGGGTTTTCTCCATCAGCTGTCACGACAAAGGGCCTACTGAATGATAATGGGGTTGATTACATGTTTTGCTAAGAGAGTTGAAAAGAGAGAGATAATGACGTATGAACACTTCAGTTCATGCCTCGTTCTCTAAAGAAAAGAAAGGTGTACGTTTCAGTGCGCATTATCTTCCGAAGAAGAGAAATCTTCTTATGACGTATGAACACAACTGTTCATGCCTCGTTCCTCAAAGAAAAGAAAAGTGTACGTGTCAGTGCGCTTTATCTTCTGAAGAAGAGAAATCTTCTCTATTATGACCATTCTCATCAACATGCTTCATGCTTTTTCCATGTGCTTTCGATTATCAAGTGAACCGGGCTACCGTTGATTGTTTTCTTATTCCACTTGCTCAACTATAATGAAGATGGAGACATCATGTGCTAATGTTGCAGGGGAGAAGTGTGAATAAACTACATTTGGTTAAGATATTCACTTATTTAATCAAGAATGGCATCTCCTTATGCAATTCTTGAGGGGGAGAAGAAGTGTGAATTTTTTGCATGATTGATTAATATTTGAGAATATATGGTCAAACGGCTCCTAACTCATGTAAGAACCGAGCTTCTTCTTATCGGGTCATCTTCACATGGAGTTGTTCTTCTTAAGAGCCGTTGGTTGACATCTTCACTCAGATTGATGAGTTTATCGACAAAGTGCTTCCGGTTAATGCTTCACGTATACATCAACATGATGATTCCGAACAATCTCTCTGTTCTTGTTTGATGTGATTGGTAGTTTGGTGTTACCATATTGTGTGTTCGTTGCGGCCTGATTGCTGATTTCCTTGATGAACATCTTTCTGTTCTTGTTTGATTGGGAGGGATTCTAGTTAAGGGGATTTGAAAGATGTAAGTTAATTGGGAAGCTTTTTGGTGATGTTCTTATTTTTTTTGGTGAGTTGAAGATGTTAACTTTCTATCCCCAACTGGACAATCTTGAAGAAGGTCGAGTCTACAGTCTGTTCTACATTCTCTGCTACATGTTAGAAGACTAAAGACGAGTTGCATTTAACGATCTAAAGACTTCTTCTTAATCTGGGCATTTATCAAACAGATTGTCGGTTTAGGGGAGAGCACTAATTGGGAGAAAGTTATAAGTCAAATTCAATTCCCAATTAGACTTGCTCATATTATTTAGCAGTGACTCCTCGAGACGTTGATATTGACTATTGTTGGACATTTGACACAAGGTGATTACTTCGGAGTTAATCATTTATCACTTATTTGAGATTGAAGTTGACTTTCACAAAGGCATGTTCTTATTTGATAACTTGCTCGGGCTTAAGAATTTGAGTTGAAGACTTGGCTTATCTAGTTACCAGCTGTCGAGGTGGATGGTTGAAGACCTGGTTAACTATCACTATTAGGAGTTACTTTGTTTTACTCAGTGTCACACGCTTATGACGGTGTGGATAATCGCAAGAGGTGTTAATGTCTCATACTTTGTTTGGGTAGTGAGTACTTAGAGATTTGCTTGAAGCATAAATTCTCTACACCGTTCTTCCATTATTAGATGCAAGCTTAAGATACAAATGTGGGGAAGTTGACTTCAGTTTCAAGTATGGTATATAGGGTTTTCTTCTTCAGTGGTCACTTCAAATTGTCTACATAAGGGTTGATAAAAATTGTCAGAGTGAGTCTTCAGCATGTTGATTCTCACAAAGACTTCAAGCGATCTTCTCAACAAATTTCAAGTATTTGGGCATTCAAAGAGTTGCTGATTCTGAAGTATCAAAACCAGAAAGAGGGAAGGAGTCAAGCATCTAAACGCGAGTAAACTTGATGTACTTAATACTTCTAAGAAATTGAAGATATCCCAGGAAGACAAATGTTATTACCGCAGAGAAACTCAAGGTTTGACTCATGGCGAGTAAACTTGATGAACTTAATTCTTCTAAGTGATTGAAGATATCCCAGGAAAACAAATGTCATGACCGCAGAGAAACTCAAGGTTTTACTCATCAAGGCGTTTAGTGTTAGTATTTCAACTACGTGGGGGAAGTGATGTTAGAGAAAGTTTCTGAAGATAAAAGAGGTACACTAGTGTGTGGTGATTTCGATGGTATCGCAATGATCAGGGGAGAGAGAGTGTATACATTGGGGGCGCTCAGCTGTTTCACTTGAGGGCTTAATCAGTGATTCAGAGATATAATCACTTATTCCGGAGTTGACATCCGCAGAGATTGTCATCCGCAGAGATAATCAGTGACTTGGCCTGCTTCTTCAATGTTATCAGTTATTCCTTCCTTGGGTATTGGTATACTTCGGATACTTGAGCTTCATACACGATCATCAGGGAAGAAAGCCATTGTTTACCACAAACATTGGGGAGGTGTTTTCCTTCCGGGCATGATGTGTATTCGGGAGAGTTCTTGGATATTGGTGTACTTCGGGTTCTTGAGCTTCATACACATTCATCAGGGACGAAAGATGTGAACATTAGGGAGTTGTTCTTCATTACCCTCATGATGTGTATTCGGGAGAGTTCTTGAGCATTATACAAAGAGACTGACTGCATCAATTCAACTACTAGGGGGAATTGTTCTCTTGACACCTTTTGGAATGGATCGCTTCAGACGTCAGTTGAAAAGGAAATTTGAGAAAATTGTTTTATGTGTGGGATGATACGATGCTGTTCTTCTTGTTGATGATATAACCTCGAACGAAGAATCACGGTGATTATTCTTGAATGGAGCAGCGGGATTTATGATAATGGTGTGCTTTCTTGTGCACCTGGCTAAAGCAAGCTTGAAATAGAGCTTCGAATCTGCTCATCTTAAGGATTTTCGGTTTGGGGGGAAGCTGCCAGAGTCTCACTTTCGGATGGTTCAATTTCTCTCAATTCAGGAGCCTCGAAAGCTTTGGTGGTGAATGTTTAAGAGATGATGACTTCTATCTTCTACAACGGGGCTGTTCGATATCCTTATCTCGGTACTCGTATCATCATCTTCTTTAACTATATCATCTATTCTATCCTTGTATATATTTTTTCAAAAAGCAAAATACAAAAATATAAAACCAACAAAAAGAAAATAGAAAAAATATAAAACCTTCAAAAACCATAAAAATCAGAAAATTTCAAAAATACCAAAAATATGTTTTTCTCAAGACATGTCTTCTGGTATCGATAACATCTACGGTCTTAGAAATGTCATTCAATAATGGCACGGGACCATAGATGAAGTTCGAGCAGGAGGTGTAAATATTCTTTTCTAAACATGTCTCAAAATATGGCTTGCAGTTACTTCAGACTGTAACTCGTGCTTAAACTATGGCTTGCTGTCATTTCAGATGGCAACCCGCTCTTAAAAGGAAGGAAAGTGCTACGCTTAAACGTTTTTCACAAATTTCGTGCACTTATCCTAAAACATAATGAGGAAAGTATGTCGAAGGACTGCTGTTCCTACACAAATGTTTTTCCGTCTATAATTCTTCAGAAAAATATTTGTTGTGTTCAAAATGGTGGTAAATGAGTTGCTTGGAAAATCAATCAGAATCAGAGTTTTCGTATTAATTTGCAAACTCAATCAATGACTTCTGCACTTTTAAAAATTTTCAGAAAATAAGTCATTGATTGAGGGGGAGAATGTTTTCAAATTTATATCATCTAACGGACTTTCTTAATTATCCTACGTGCTTATCTGGAAAAATATAATTGGCTATGTTGAAGGACTAGGTTTCTAGGATATGATTGTTAGGTTTAGATGATTAGAGTTTGAGAAACACATTATTCCCATACCTTACATGATCTGATTGATATGTTGAATTGACTTTTATTAGTCGATTGCTGTTTGGGTGATGTCGACCACCATATATTTGTATGTGTGTTCACTAACGTATGCAGGTATATTGGTATAAAAGAATGTTCCCGATCCGGATCCCACAATTGAAGATGATTGGATGCCGAAAGGAAAGGGTAACTATATCTTGGGTTGACAAATGAAGAAACGGAGCTTAATTGGACCTCAGTTGGCATTCAAAATGCAACGTAAGAAGAAGTCTCACTGCATTTGCAGACGGTTTTTCTTCCAACCCTACAGCAACAACAATGGAAGCCTCTCAACCACTAACGTATCTTTGTGCAGGATACCATTTTTAAACAATTTTGAATTAATTTGATTAAATTGTTTTGAAAATGGAAAACATTGTTTTGAAAATTAATTGGACTTAATTTTGAAAATCACCGGACTTCATTTTATCAAAACTTAAGTCACTCAATTATTGACTTCTGTCATTGATTGAGGGGGAGTGTGATTTTAAAATAAAATATTTTCAAACAATATTTCATCAGAAGTCCGCTTGTACGAAATTATGTGGTGATCTAAAGATTTAATGTTATGTCATGGTATGATTTTCTCTAAAACTCAAAGATCTATCAAAATGAAATCTTTTCTGTTCTTGTTTGATTGTGAAATTGTTTTGTTTTACTTAAAAGATCTCTTAAAAACTATCATACCTGACACTAACAATCTTTAATGTCTTAAAATGGTCCATATCTGTCATCTTTCAAAATTGAATCTTGCCACGTCTTTCCCCAAAATTTTATAAATGATTTAAATCAGTTGGGATCACAAATCTCAAATGGTTTGATATTTCTGATCGGGGTAAAGATCGTGTTTTAAATCTCAAATCCGTTTTAAATGGAATTGGTTTTAGTCCTTTAAAGGCACTCCTGCCTCCATGTGCCAAATGATTTCAATATACATAATGCACATGTTGAGGAGGAGGATTTATCCAAAAAAACCAGATGAGTATTTAAACAAGGCCACATTTTCTCCCATGTTTTCGAAACCTAATTAAATCACTTGGGATCCAAAATCTCAAAGGGTTTGATATTTTTGATCGGGGGAGAATTTGTGATTTAATAATGAAATTTGATAAAAGGTGATCGTTTTGATTTAATTGTGCAGGCTGCTCTCTCATATGTGCTAAATGCTTTCGAATCTCGAAGCACATATTGAGGGGGAGCAAAACCATCGAGGTACAAAAGTTTTTTAAAAGAGATTATAAAGTACCTTGATTGTGTTTTCAAATGGTTTTCTTAATGGATTTTGTGATTGTGGATGTGCTTCAAAAGAACTCTTGCCTCTATGTGATAAAATGTTTTAAAATATCCTATGCACATATTGAGGGGGAGAATTTTACCAAGAAAATCAAATGGCTTTTTCGTATGAAAATTGTGATCAAAGAAAATATTTCAAAGTCCTCTTGCCTCCTTGTGCTAAACAATTTCTAAATCATACGCACATGTTGAGGGGGAGGTTTTCTAAATGATCAAAACTATTAAGGTACAAAATGCTTTGATCTCGTATCACAAGTACCTTGATTGTTTTTCCAAATGATTTTTCAATTGGTTTTAAGGAAGAATGAACTGTACCAAAAGACCGACCAATTTACTTTATGCATGGTGTTATAAGGATGGTTAGGTTAGGTATTAGTTCCCACGATCCGCCAGAACCGGGGGGATCTACCCAGGGACAATCCACTAGATAGTGTAGAGTCCTTAGGTATATTGAAAAAAGGAGAAAAGTGAGGAATGGGAAGAGTGCAGACTGAGACTGAGCTAGTACTGGAATAAACCCAACAAGGTTCTAGTTATGAAGTCTCGGTAAGCACTGAAGGGGTTGAAGAGTGAAAAAGAAATGAATGATAAAAGGGTGAAAAGAAATAGCCCTCCATCAATTCAACCTTAGGGCAGAAACCGGGTTCAATTCATATGCTACTGGTGGTTACTAAGGTAACACTGGTATTGAAGACAAGACATCATGGACCCAGTGATGCACTGCACTAAACTTCCCAAACCACTCAAGTTCCTCTTAAAAGGGCTTGTTTCATTCTCACGGGGAACCTACATAATCTATCGACTTTCTCTTAGAGATTGTTGATATTGAAGAAGGAGACCCTCTCCCTAGTCTCCGGCAAAGGAACCAAAAATGCACTATTGAGTCTAGAGCCAAGAGATCATCCACAATATCTCATTAGGACACTAAATTATTGAAGACTTGTTGTTTCACACAATGTGGAAAGTAAGTACATATTAAGAGTCCTACTCATTATCCTTGTGGTATTGCCAGAACATCCGAGTGATATGTAAAAATATTCACAATGAAGATGGAAATCCTTCTAGAGCCAACATCTAACAAGCTCTTGGTGGGTGACATGTGAAATCTTGCAAAAGATCAAGCTTGTGACAACTGGATAGAAACGATGGGGAGATTCATTCTTGAATCAACCTTGGTCCAGGAATGGAATTGACGAATACTTTTGGAAAAACCGTTCGATGTGCAAATCTTCTTTTCTCTAGCACGTCGAATGTGTACTTATGTTTTCAAATTCAAAAAGTATCTCTGATTGAAAAATACTTTTAGAAAAACCGTTCGATGTGCGAATCTCTTCTTTTCGCTAGCACGTCGATTGTGTACTATTTTCAAATACAAAAAGTGTTTTGATTGAAAATTGATCTTTCTCATAAAACCTTCGTCGTATTGCAAAACTCTTTATTCTAAGCAATACGCGATTGTTTTCAAATCAATTTTTCATCAATCAGTGAATCTCAATTCGCTGGTTTACTCACTCCGTGTTGTCTTCTTTGAGACGTTCCGGTTTGAGAACAGCTAGAACAGCTGCGAAACCCTGTCAAGGAGATTCTTAGGAATCCTACCTGATCACAGGCAGTACTTGTACTGATCAACAGGGAACCGTGGGCCGTGTACCTCAATTCAACGAAAGTGGTCAAAGACACTTTCATGTGTTTTATTGCTAACTGTTGTTTGCAGGTACATTTGGACGGTTGCAGCTGATCAGAATTGAGGAGTCAATCCAAAGCCGCATGCTCACAGCATCCACACTTAATTTGAAGAAATCATGACTGGTGCATATCTACACAACCTGGCTCTGATATTTCATACTATGCTTATGCTTCGCTGCTGCAAATATCATGAACCAGTAAGGCTTCCGCTACTCTGATGGAAAGATGTCATGATTCAAAAGTGTGAGCATGTCGGTCCAAAAGTCACAACTTCACATGATGGCAACACAATAAAGGGTGATCCAGAGATTTACTGTGGCTGATGATCTCAATGAAAGCTCGAAGATCATCAAAGATGTGGATCAGTAAAAGGCCTCCACTGAAAGTACAAAATATGCGGACTATGAAGAGTCACTGCTTAAGCACAAAGATTGTTGAAATGAAGAATTGAAGTCTACGAGCTCAAGAACAAAGACAAGAACAGAATGCTAGGATTCGAAATGTAAAACATGGGGTGACCTCCCTTAGGGGGAGATTGTTAGGAATTAGAAAATTCCATAGTGAAGAGTCGGTCACCCCAAATATTATCTAGCATAAGTTAGCTCGTAGACTTGTCGTTATTTACGTTGTTTAAGTAGTTTATTAGTTAATTAGTAGCGTAGTATAGTTTAGTGCAACACCGTGGAGGAAGGACGGGTCTTTACCCACTGTATCCCTGATCCACAGGCCGATAGGAGGTCGTTATGTCTGTAACTATAAATACCCCTTCCATCCATGGAAGGGGTGGTGCTTCTTCTCATTTTAATCTAATCTTTCATTTGTGTAAACCTCTAGCAAGAACACCCTCTCTCTACTAACTCTCTAACTATGGCAAACATGTATTTTGATCATCCAAGACCACCCGAATCATCAACACAACAAAAATAACGATCCTACAATGCACATGTTGAGGGGGCATCTTTTGAAACCACAAAGAATTGAAACGTGATTGATTTGTCTCTAATTGCAGGTTCCTTCTAATATGTGCAAAACTCTTTCAAACCTCGAGGCACATATTGAGGGGGAGCAAACTTATGAAAACCTCATCCTTCCTCAACATGCTTTATCTACTTGATTTGATCAGGGAAGTGATGTTGATATCTTTTAGAAAACGGTAATCAAAGAAGTTAATCCTTCCTCTTGCCTCCGTGTGCCAAAACGATTTCAAATACATGATGCACATGTTGAGGGGGAGCTCTTTTTTTTCTAAAAATATCAAAAACAATTCAGGTACAAAATGCTTTGATTATATATCACAAGTATCTGGATTGATTTTCAAATGGTTTTCAATTGGTTCCTGATAAGGTTTTAAAAGGTACCTTTTTAAGGGGTCGTTTAAGCCCTTATTTGATCACTTTTGTATCTGTTATTGCTTAATATCGTTCTTTTTCACTTTTTAGGTCTCTTGAAGGCAAAATGCTGGAATGACATTTATTTGGACGAAAAGGCGCGATTATACGAAGAAAATGGCCAAAGTCAGAATCGAGACACTCAAAGCTGCTGAAAACATAAGGTGACGGCGTCATGTGTTAATTGCGACGCCGTCGGAGGATCTTTGTGACGGGACAGAAGCCAAAACTCCCATTTTCAAGTGACGACGTCAAGTTATAAAAGAGTAGGCCGTCGCAACTCAGACGGCCTAGATGTAATCCAGACGGCGTCAGAAGCTGAAGAGGATGGCGTCACAAGCATAAGGTGACGCCGTCGCAAGTCTAACGTGGCCAAGACGAAACCCTAATGACGGCGACACGACGGCGTCACAAAACATAAGGTGACGCCGTCGCAAATGTAATATTATGTATAGAATCCAAATTTTTCAGTATTTAGTGTGTAGTCTTTTAGAGTAAAAACCTAAACCGAACCAAGGCTGTCTTGTACAGTATTTTATTGTTCCAAACCCTATCTTATACCAAGATAAGTGTTTTACTTCATTAATACAATTATGTCTTTGATTATTTGTGTGTATGCTTGCATGTTTACCATGTCCGGCTAATTTACTTGTGTGTTTGCTTAGGGAATATGAAACTTAATTATTGAATATTGATTGGTTGTCTCTTATCTTAGTTGATTAATGATCTAGTAATGCGATAGGTCATTCGTTGTGTACTTAATGCTTGATTAAATCTTTGTGAACCTTAGAATATGACTCCTTGAGTAGTTGTAAGCTAACCATCCAAAGAGTGCCTTTGAGTAAGAGTTTATTATCCCTAGTGGGTTTTGTAGACGAGACCCTTTGGTAAGTTCAAAGAGTTAGGGAGAAACGCATACCCTACAACCTTAGACACACAACGCAACTAGGAATAAGGACGTGACAATTCAACCACCAATAGGAGATAATTAAGGAGTAGTAAAACCTAAGTAAACACGTCTTTAAACTATCATACGAGCACACATTAATTAGACATAGACTACATACACCTTAGATTAGATAATTAGATAAGTAGAGTAATCGGTAGAAATACCAACCCCCCAAATTCAAACCCCGAGATTCGTACCTTTCCTTTCCTAAAAAAATATAAAAGATAAAAAATAATCTTCCTCAACCCCAACCTTAGCGTAGTAACTTCTCACTAGCATTCCTATCCCCCTAGAGAATGATATCAATACCCGTGGCTTACCCTAATACTACACTACAACGATTAGGTTCACTGCCTAGGGTGTTGAAAAACTTGCTCGACGAAAAGGAAGTTCCTTTGACCCCGAACGACGCGTGTAGCGTTATCAGTTCCAATGGCAGATGAACAATACCAAATAGACCGACCGAATTTACTTTATGTATGGTGATATAAGGATGATAAGGTTAGGTATTAGTTCCCATGATCCGCCAGAACTGGAGGGATCTATCCAGGGACAATCCACTAGATAGTGTAGAAGTCCTTAGGTATGATGAAAAAAAGGAGAAAAATGAGAATATGGGAAGAGTGTCGACTAAGACAGAGCTAGTACTGGAACAAACCCAACAAAGTTCTAGTAATGAAGTCTCGGTAAGCACTGAAGGGGTTGAAGAATGAAAAAGAAATAAATGTGAAAAGGGTGAAAAGAAATAGCCCTCCAATAATTCAACCTTAGGGCAGTAACCGGGTTCAATACATATGCTACTGGTGGTTACTAAGGTAACACTGGTATTGAAGACAAGACGTCATGGACCCAGTGACGCACTGCACTAAACTTCCCAAGCTACTCAAGTTCCTCTTAAAAGGGCTTGTTTCATTCTCACGGGGAACCCACATAATCTATCGACTTTCTCTTAGAGATTGTTGATATTGAAGAAGGAGACCCTCTCCCTAGTCTCTGATATAGGAAACCAAATATGCACTATTGAGTCTAGAGCCACGAGATCATCTATAAATCTCATTAGGAAACATCGTCCTTGAAGACTCTCTGTTTCACACAATGTGGAAAGAGAGATTATATCTTATGAGTCCTACGCATTATCCTTGTGGTATTGCCAGAACATCTGAGTGATATGCAAACATATTCACAATGAAGATGGAAAGCCTTCTGGAGCTAACATTAAACAAGCTCCTGGTGGGTGGCATGTGAGATCTATCCAATACATCAACCATGTGACAACTGAACAGAAACAATGGGGCGATTCATAATTATGAATCAATCCTGGTTCAGGTTATGGATTGACGGATACCTTTGAAAAACCGGTTGTTGTGCTTAAAAAAAATTTCTCTAGCACATCGACTGTGTATTAATGTTTCAAAAATTAAAAGGTGTTTATGATTGATAATTGATTTTTTTTCTTAAAACCTTCGTTGTATTTCAAAAACACTTTATTGAGCAGTACACGATTTTTTTTCAAATCTCTTTTCATCAATTAGTGAATCTCAAATTCGCTGGTTCACTCACTCCGTGTTGTTTTCTTTGAGACGTTCCAGTTTGAGAACGGCTAGAGCAGCTGCGAAACCCTGTCAAGGAAATTCTTCGGAATTATACCTGATCACATGCAGTACTTGTACTGATCAACGGGGAACCGTGGGCCGTATACCTCAATTCAACGAAAGTGATCAAAGACACTTTCGTGCGTTTTATTGCTAACTGTTGTATGCATGTACACCCGACGTTTGCAGCTGATCAGAATGAAGAGATCAATCCATAGCCGCATGCTCACACAACACATTCATTTCTAAAGAAATCATGATGAAGTGCATCAACGACTCTGATATTTTCACTCCATGCTTCTGCTACGCTACTGCAAATATGATGAATCAACTAAAGCTTCCACTACTCTGATGAGAAGATATCATGATCCAGAATGTGAGCATGTTGGTCCAAATGTCACAATATTATATGCGGGCAACACCACAATGGGTGATGCTGAGAGTAACTATGGCTGATGATCTCAAATAATGCTCAAAGGTCATCATAATATGGATCAGCTCTTTAACCACCACTCCATGTACATTAGTGTTGGATTATGATTACTTCACTATGAAAGCACAAAGTTTGATTATCTTGATGAAGTGAAGTCTACGAGCTCAAGACTGAAGATCAATTTGAATGCTAGTGTGCTAAACTATTAATCATGGGGTGACCTCCCTTAGGGGGAGATTGTTAGGAATTGGAAATTCTATTGTGAAGCATCGGTCATCCCAAATATAATCTAGCTTTAGTTAGCTCGTAGACATATCGTTTATTATATTATTGGTTAGTCTATTATTAGCTTAGTTTAGTCTAGTGCAACACCGTGGAGGAAGGACGGGTCTTTACCCACTGTATGCCTGATCCACAGCCCGAAGGAGGGCGTGCTTCTTTGTATAAATAGCCCTCTCCCCACAAGGGAGAGGGTTGGATTTTCATTTGGAATATAACCTTCCATGTGTTTCTCTCACTAGAATATCCTACTTTCTCTCTCTCTAAAATCATATAATCGCCCATATTTGTGATTGTTTGTGTGTTTGTGAAATCCAATGTCTAACAACATCTCTACACATCTGTCATGGTATCTTCAGTGGTACAATGTACCACCACCCTCGACACTTCAAGCCGGTATACATAAATTAAAGTCCATAAGAACACCCTCTTTGGTGCCCCTATTACGCTTATTGTTTCCTGGTACCCACATCAATGCAATTAATGAAATAGACAATTTTTTTTCTCTTTTCTTCCAAGTGAAGATAGACGATCCTTAGCTGGTGTAATATTGAGTGGGTTGCCGGGTACTCTACCAGACTTTTATATATCAAGTAGGTTTAACCAAAGTCCGATACTATGAACATGAAGACTCTACAAGCCAAGGATGGGCGGAATCCTGTCTCGTCTTGATCTGCAGCATCACTTTGATTGGTTACTGCATTTGTTCTCTGTCTAAGTATGTGCCAGTTCATGCGTCAATGAACCAGTGGGTGTTGGTGGGTGTCACACCCCCAAAATACCTGTTTTGCAGCGGAATGGAATTCCTGGGGGATGACTGCATAACATCACAGTTACAGTTATATTGAACGACCTACAGTGTCGTTTGAAAAGCACATCGTTTGATATAATAAAACATTCAGAGTTTACAAAACATAGGTCCCAAAAGATAGTCAACATTTTCGGAAATAAGTTTGTTACAAACCAAACGATGTTTTAAAAGTGCCATAATATACAAGTGAGACGCGTCGTCACCGCGACTCTATGATAAGTCCTTATGCATGCCATGAAGTATATGCCTTAGATACCTGAAAATATATTGCTAAAACGGTCAACAATAATGTTGGTGAGAAATCATAGGTTTATGAAAATGTTTTGTACGACCACCACAAGCACATGACACCGAAGCTATAAGCACATGACACCGAAGCTAGACTGATCATGATGTTCGCCCCAACAGAGTGTTTGCCAAACAACTCTCATTCTGATATTAAATGAAATGCATCCGTTTGACCAGTTGGAACCACCAACCCGGATGGAGGAGTCACCCTCAATAGATCTATTCACTCACCATCGCTTACTGCGTAATTAACGGTTCATGATTATGAAATGGGAACATTCAATTGGAAATTAGGTAACTTAAGCAATGTAAATGAATTTGATATACTTGGGCTCGTAATAAAATGATGTGCAATGTATTCTCCCCCGTATGTTTTCAATGAAATATAAACTTGAAAGACGGGTCTATGAAAACTCAACTGAAACAATGATAATGATGATACAGTGGCAATACTGAAATGAGGTGCAAATTTCTATCTGCAACCTAATATGAATGATATGATCTATTATAAATCATGAATATATATCGTACATGCAAATCCACATGTAATCTATACCACTTGTGCATTTTTGAAAATAGAGTTTATCGTCGAAATATATGTTTATGACATCTCGTCATGTTATAAAATACTTTACAAGTACTTACGTTGAAACAACATCCTACAATAGTTGTTAAGTGATAAATCAAGAAAATATAGTTATGAGTAGTTTTTGGAAAAGTTTGAGTGATCGTATATTATTCGTTATAACTTCGTTTAACAAACGGTTGAACATTTTTGGAAAATAGGATAGGTGATCTCACTTTTACTTGTAGATAACGTTTTCTCAAAAGTACTCTATCGATATGAAAAACGGCTCCAAACATGGTCACTTGCGATAACCATTTTGGTCTAATAGAAAATATATGAGTTAGTACTTGTGAAAATAATTACGATAGCCATAATTAAAACGCGTGTAACTTAGTCATTATAGCTCCGTTTACTACGTTCTATATATCCTCGGATTCATGTTAGTATGTACTAATATATTTTTGATAAGTCGACTCATTTAGATTATGTTTAAAACTCGGTTTTGCCCCTTGAAAATCCCTTGACAGCTTGTATTATTTCAGAAAATAGTTTTCGTCGCTAAACTTAGAATTGGCATAACTTTTTCGTTATAAACCCGTTTTAATCCATTCAAGCGACCACGGCTTCGTTTTTAAATCTATTTTCTGAAAATATAACCCAAAATAACTCACAAACTACTGAAAATTCCAGATTTCACAAAACGTGACAGCCTTTAAATATATTTCGTCGAAAATGAATTTTTCTAGTTTGTAACTTGTTCTAATCTCTTCCAATCAACACCAAAAATATTCTAAACCTACCATACACCTTCTTAAGGTGTCATAGGTTTCTAAACTTCATATTAAGTAATAAAAATATGTAAAAGTGGTATGGATCATGGAATACTTGCATGTTTTTCTTACTAGATCATAAAAATAGATCAAGTAATAGTATGAAAGATTAGGAAAAATCATTAGAAGCTTACTTGAGTGATTGAAGAGGTTTTGGTGACAAAGTAACTAACCACTTCTAGGTTTTTATTTCAAAACCTTAACTAGAAGCACGAATAGGTTTAGTAAATCACTTGATCTTGAAAAATTGATGATTTCTTCTTCTTGTTCTTATTTAGGCCGAACCACAAGGATGATGAAGAGGAAGTTCTTGCTTTGTTTCACCTTTTTGTATGTGTTACTATGTATTTTCATTAAGAAAAATCAGACATGAATGAGATATTAATTGATCAAAGTGTATATGTGTAAGTTTAGTCAAGATATTTTCATAAAAAGGATGACAAGGGGGGGGGGGGTCGGCAAGGGTAATATGCGAAGGCATGAGGTGTATTTTTGATGATTAAATGAATTTTAGGTTAAGTATAAGATATAAGATCATTTGAGGACAAAAGATTATTTACATATCAAGGGATCAATCTCCACCCTTCATTTTTATTTGATCTAATGGATGAGTTTAATCCCAACAATTTAAAAAACTCACTTTCATCATTTTTTTTTCAAATATTAATATCTTTCAAACCGTTAATCGTTGAGCGAAAAAACATATATCGTTGCGACGAGCATTTAATTATCTTTCTATAGATAGACACTTTGATATACTTTCGACAAAAAAAAAATTCGTATTTTTCACGTTTTTTTTTCAAGTTTTTTTTTTTTACGTTACTGAAATTTGCATTGAAAAATCATATATGATAAAACACTAATTTGATATTAGTGTAAAATCACATATGATATGTAATATCACATGTGATATTAGTGTAAAATCACATATGATATCACATGTGATATTACATATCATATATGATTTAACACTAATATCACATGTGATATTCAATTTAGTGTTTTATCATATACGATTTTTTTCATGCAAATTTCAGTAACGTAAAATAAACGAAAAAAAGACGAAAAAACATGAAAAAAACGATATTTTTTTTTCGAAAGTATATCAAAGTGCCCGTCTATAGAAAGATAATTAAATGTTCGTCGCGACGGTGTAAATATTTTCTCTTAACGATAAACGGTTTAAGAGATATTTAAATTATAAAAAATGGGTGAAATAATAAAATGCTTTTAATCTCAGCCATTGATTTATTTTTAGATGGATGGTGGAGATGAGTCCCTTGGTATGTGAGAAAAGTTTGATATGTAAAATAACTCTCCTCTAAGTATAATGTATATTTGGTACATATAATTAGTTATTTAGTGTAGCGTTAGCTAAAATTCGATTTTAACGGAACAAAATAAAATATATCGAAGTCATAAAAATTATAAAAATGCATTTCTCGCAAGTATTGAGTGAATAAATAATTATCGAATAGAATTTACGAAAACCGTCGTATATATATATATATATATATATATATATATATATATATATATATATATATATATATATATAACAATTTATATACCAAAATAAATTCAAAACATCGGTTAAACTAATAATATAATTTTTATAGTCTTAAAATGAGTATAAAAATATATCAGGACAATTTTCGGAAGTGTCGGATCAATTATTCAAAATCAGTGATCGTGCGATAGCGTTTATTTAATAAATAAATATACGTTAATGAAATATGCAAACCCATGCATGAACTAATATGAGAATGATGTTACTGATGATATGTAGAGTAACTCTAGTCTATATGTAATGTTCTCAATGATGTTTCATGAATACGCAGCTAAACCCTTACGATTACGCGAATTTGATACTCGTAAACCTAGTTTACGAAAATGATAAATAGTGACCACGAATAGTGATTTTTCTCCGGGAATGAATAGTGTTTCATGAATAGTAAAATTTTAAAATAGTCTCTCAAAGTCGCAAACTGACTTCAAAAACGATGAATAGTAAAATGATGAATAGTAATATGTGAATAGTAAATTCCCGAGATGAATAGTAAATTTGAGAAATGACCTAAATTACAATTTGTCACAGTGGGAACTGCTGGTGCTATGGTTTGTTGGGAATTGCAAATTTGAAGATTACAAAACCACGAGCAAGAATGAAGAAAGAAGAAACAATGAGGGTCTTAATAGTAATATTTAATAGTAGCTTTTCTAGTAAGCTATGTTTAGGGTTTTCTTGTAACCTCCCTCTACTATATAATGAGGGTAGGCGTCTAGGGTTTAGGCATCCCTTTTTCCATTATCCCTTTCATTTCATAGCAAAAACTCTTCAATGAGAGTTTAAACACATGATTATAGCGTGTGTATAATAGTTGTAGTAGTTTTTGCTAACTGAAGCAATATAAGGAACCAGCAGCAACACCTAGAACCACCAGAACCAGCAATGAAGTCCATAAATCCATCAGCAGCTCCTATGTCAGCAGCATCAGGATCCAGCAACAACAGTAACCTGAGTAGATTTGATAAGCCTTTACCAAGTAGCTACTCACTCTTGGGCTAGTTGGTTCTTGAGTGGAATCATGACATCACCATGGTGAACCAATAACCAGTCCAACACTTAGAACGTGAATCAATGGTGTGTTGGAGAACCCTAATAGTTTTTGGCAAACCATCACAGCCATCAACGGATTTGAGTTGTCTTTACCTGAAGCCGTTAACTCAGAACTAGCCATGGTGTTCCACTGCCTTTACCACAAGCCATGAACTTGTGGGCTAGCCAACTCTTCATCTATGAGGACATGGTGAGTTGAGCACCATACAATTTATTGGCAAATTGTCAACCATCCAACAGATTTGATATCTCTTTACCAGAGCCGTTTGCTCTTGGAGTAGCCAATGTTTAGTGTGTGAGACCAGGGTACATTGATAACCCTCTGATTTTTTAGTAAATCAGCAACTATCAACGGATTTGAGGACTCCCATCAGAGTCGTACCCACATGGTGAGTTAACTCTTTGTCACTTAAGACATGGTGAGGTAAGAACCATAGGTGGGACAATACAAAACTGCACAACATGATCCTCAAATAAAAAAAGTTAGCACACAAAGAATATATAAAAGTTTTTTGTATTTTTTTTTTTGTTTTTTTTTTAAAAAGGAAATAAAGCGCAACAGCAAAAAAATCAAATCAGCAGCAGCATTAAAATAGTCTACCAGTAGGAACGGAGAACCAGTAGAAACATCAACGTAGGCGTCTTATATCTTGCACTATCCATGTGACTCCAAATCTTGATAAACCCTCAAGTAATATGAGACACTGAGCCTAACAACGTGACTCCTTAAAGTGATAGCAAATGTGAGCATTAAGCACCTTCTATAGATCACACTCCTTCACTAACACTGTGCACTACAACGTAACTCCTTAAAGTATTAGCAAATGTGCGCATTAAGTAGCTTTAGTCTATAGATCTCACCTATTCGCTAGATTTATCAACTCTTTGTCACACAATTAAAGTACGAACAAGTTATCTCATAAGTGTTCATCACGCACTTTGAGATATGATAAGACACACACCTGATCAACCAATAGGAACTCCAGAACAACCAGCAGCAACTGATCAGCAAAAACCAATACTACCAGCAGGAACCAAATTCAGCAGGAACCTACCAGCACCAACCAATATCAGTAGGAACCGCTCAGCAGAAACCGAATCAAAATATGCAGCCAGTAGGAATATCAAATCAAGCCGAAAATATGTTAATTACTAGGGTTCATTGTTGAATAAAAATTCAACTCACCAAGACTAGTAAAACATTAGAAGACCAGCAAAAACTGTCAAGACCAAAATTAACATATACAACAATCGATCATAAACAGTATAAATGTTATCCGACCAGAATTAAGTTCCCGGTTGCCATAAATCAACCAGTACAAAACTCGAACAAAAATACCAAACGAGAGCAGATCAGTACAAATAACTAACCAGTGTCAAATAGAAATAATAGCAGCACACACTCAATATAACAAATAATCAATATGTAGAATCCAAGATCTGGACTCAACTAGGGTATGAGTAACATTGATTGATTGGATTATGCACAACGGAATAAAGATAAAACAATCAACATTACTAATAAGGTTTTCTTTATTAATCAAAATAAAGAAACTACTACAACTATTATACACACGCTATAATCGTGTGTCTAGACTCTCATTGAAGAGTTTTTGCTATGAAATGAAATGAAAGGGATAATAGAAAAAGGGATGCCTAAACCCTAGACGCCTACCCTCTTTATATAGTAGAGGGAGGTTACATGGAAACCCTAAACATAGCTTACAAGAAAAGCTACTATTAAATATTACTATTAAGACCCTCATTATTTCTTCTTTCTTCATTCTTGCTTGTGGTTTTGTAATCTTCAAATCTGCAATTCCCAACATGGTTCCTAATGTATTTAAGGGGTGATCATAAGTTATGTTCATTTGTCAACTGTTGTATGTATGTCAAATGTACAATCCTTTGACTGCCGATATGTCAAAATTTTCTTTAATTTACCTAGATAGGGCTTGTCTAGAATCATATATATGTTCTTACTTAAGTACATTCACGCTAATGATTGTACTCCCTGGTTCTCTTATTTTGATATGTTTGTTCAAAAAAGTTTATCATTATTTCCTTTTTAATGAGCACTAAAGATTTCGAAAAAAAGGGACGATGGACGCAATATTTTCCAAACGACAGGGACCATTTATGTAATTTCGCCTAGGGACGATGGATACAATTTTCACAAACCCACAGGGACCATTTATGTAATTTGGAAGGGTAAAAGGGTCATAATACTTAAAGGAAGACAAAAATGTCAACATTAATGTCTAAAAGAGTTATTTTTTTAGTTCGCTACGCAGAACTGCCATTTTTGACAAGTATAGTGCTTTAATAGGTTATTAGCCCTTATTTATTATATGTTTGGACTTCAAATATGGATCATGATAATTGCCGAGGGCGAGTGTGTTTCGGTTTGAAAATATTCGGTTTTTTCTTTATAAAAACCGTTCGGTTTCGGTTTATTCTAAGTTCTGTTTTTTGGTTTTTGGTTTATTTTCCAAAAAAGTTTAGTGTTTCGGTTTTTATTTTGTTTATCATGGTTTGGTTTTACAATGGTCAAATTTCTAATGCAATATATAATAACTTTTTCAGGTTGTAAGAACAAAAACACACAAAATAATGACAATAAGAAACTATTAGGGTGTGTTTGGTGAAACTAGCAGTAGCAGTTAGCATTAGCAGTTAGCAGTAAGCAGTTAGCAGTAGCAGTTAGCAGTAGCAGTTTAATTTATAAAAGTGTTTGGTAGAATAGCTGTAGCCATAATTTTATTGTGTAAAATGACATAATGCTAAATGCTAAATGTTAAATGCTTATTCAAAGAGCATTTAGCGTTTAGCCTTTTTTTTGCTTATAAACGCTAACTGCTAATCATTCCAAACAAGCTTTTTTCAAAAACGTTAAATGCTAAATGCTAATTGCTCCATTTATGCTCACTACAATCATAAAAAAATTATATGAGAGAATTGTTTATGCATCGTAAAGTGACACAATAATTGCAATAAACAACTAACGACCACAAAAATTGTAGATGACAATTGTTTATGTTTTATGAGTAAATGACGCATCCAATAAGCAATTGAAACATGGATTTTTATGACTGTATGTATTCTATCAGTTCGATTTTTTTTTCCGGTGTGGTGATTTTGCCAAAACAAAACTGAGCCATAAACTTTGGTTCTTTTTAATTACAAAAACTGAACCATTGTTTTTTAAGGTTTCGGTTTCTTGATTTTTTCGGGAATAGGTTCGGTTTTTCAATTTTCTGCACACCCTTAATAAATGCTCAAAAAATTTCTTCTGGTATAAAACATGGTTGAAGATGATTTTATGCGGTACATTTTCAAATCTGAAGAAAAAAATTATGATATTAAATCACATGGTTGAAGATGGTTGTAAGTCTTATGAACGCGCTTTATTTAAAGCAAAATACGATATAGAACTCAGTCGCGACACAAGAAATCGATCAAAGCTAGTTTTGATTATTATTTGTTGGTCTCATTAAAGCTTAACTTGCATCATTATATTCGTATTTGATATTTAAATTTGTTTCCTTAAAGTTAAGGAGGCGATCAGTTAAAGTAATGAAATTGGAATCATTCTAAATATTTGGTTTTAGGTATAATATTTGCACTTTTTTCTCATAGATAAAGAGGGTTATGTTATACCCACCCTTATCCAAAACCCCCTATTAATCTTATATTTATTTATTTTTCCTTTTTCTTATTTTTTTTCCGATTTTTATGTAACTCCTCAATTGTATTCCATGTTTTCATTTTTGTGCCTTTTTTCAGTTTGTGTCACCTTTTTTTTTTTAGTTTGTGTCACTTTTTTGGTTACGTTGTACTACTCCCCCGTCCCCTAATAAATGTTCAATTTGATATTTGATTTTTTGAAGTATTTCATATTCAACTTTGACCTTAAATATGTTGATTTGTATTATATAATAATTGATGAAAATTATATCAATGAAAATACATTTGAAACCCAATCCATTCTTTTCATTAAGTATAAGGTCAAAGTTGAACAAGAAAGACTCCAAAAAGTCAAGCTGAACACTTATTATAGGACGGAGGTAGTACATATAAGTCAATGAAAGTGCATTTCGTCAAGATTCCACATGTTTTAAAATCTCACTTTTTTTCGAGTTTGTGTTTTTGTTACTAACTTTATGTCATTCTCAAATAGTGAAGATTTGATATATTTCGTATTTTCATTGTTATAAACCGCATCACAAACACATTCTTTCTTTTGAACAACACAAACGCATTCACAAACTACAACAATAAAAAGTAACAGGTTGATACTGAATATTTAAGTAAGTAAAAAGTGCTGATAGTAAAGGGTTTATAAAAGTTTATGAAAAACTTGGGTAAAAGACGTGAAATTCAATCGAAATATGATGAATACATCACCGTTTTACACGGAAGAGGTATTAAATTTTATGATTTCCTTACTATGTAACAGCCAGGAACAAGTGACTATTGATGTGGATGTTTTATATGAAATGATTATTTTGATTACCAGTTCAATATAATCTCTTCTTCAACATCACAAAGTTCTTCTGGATCTGAACCAACATAATGCTCAAACTGCAAGGTCAAAGATTCTACGATAAACATGCTAGAAACAAAAGTAAAGATGTTAGAGACAAAAATAAAGATGCTGGAGGCATCACTGGAATTGCAAAGGAATCCCGATCACCATAAATCTCAGTCGTGTGCAATGCTCCATGAGCTTTTATATGACATGAAAAATCTTCATATATAGTAGTAGTAGTAGTATTAGTTGTTTATTGTGTTATTTGTTTTGTTATAGTAGTAGTTGTTGTTTAATGTGTTAATTTTTAATGTGTTATTGTTTAATTAAATAGAAACACATTATATTGCACTCCGAACACTTTGTAGAGCATGAATAAACTCGTAAAACATTGAGAAGTTCAAACTTGCATAACTCTTGTTTTAGGTTGCAGTCGCCATAGTTACTCCAAACTTGTCGATTAGACTCCCAAGCTTACTACTTGATAGTTTTTGTAAGGTTGCTATATTAAACAATTTCCTAGTCTGATCCGAGTTCTCCCACCATTGCCTTAATATCTTTCATTTTGAATCTAAAGGTTCAATTGAAACTCAATTAGGGGTGAGCAAATGGACCGAGAACCGAACCGGAACCGACCCAACTCAAATCGCATTTTAGAACCACGGTCTAGTTCTCGGTTCTTAGATATTTCAAATTTCGGTTCTTGGTTCGGTTCGATCCGGAACCGCGGGTATCGGTACCGGAAGCAAAGAACCACCCGAATTCTGATTTTATGTTTTCTAATGCCAGCCCAAAATGCATGACCAATATAGCTAGAGTTTTGGTTTTGGTTGAATTAATTTTTAAAATGTATAATGCTATGATCTCAGTACACAACTATAATGTACCATTATATGAGTGGTATTTAACAGTAAAATTCCTTATAAGTATTTCCTTTAATACATAATAATTAAATAACAAGTAATAAAACCTTGTAATGACTAATGTTAAATAGTTAATTATAGATATATACTAAAACCCAAAAATTGCACGGGTTGCCAAGAAAAGATAATTACATGATCATTACGGCTGTAAATATGGGCTCTTATTGGTTGTTTTCATCTAATCTCTATTAACCATGTTGGTAGTGGGCACATCTTAACCATGTTAATACAAATAAGCCGTAAAAACGTTTATTTATATTTTACGATCTTCTAATGTTTTGTCGATAACAAAAGTAAGATCATTTTAACGAAACAAATAAAATATGTATAACACACTTACGCGTTCACATAAAACACTAAAACAAATACAAGTGATTTTATGCTTTAGATATACATATGTATAACAACTAGTGTTTACATATTGGGATAACATATACTTAACTAAGTATACATTAAAATGGGTAAAAACAAGTATATACTAAAATGGGTAAAAACAAGTATATACTAAATAGGTAAAAACTAGCAAATGGTTTTGACCCATAACCCATGGTTTTGTTTATACCACTTAACCAAGTTCATTGTATCCTTAAGATACATTGTATCTAGAAAGAAAACCATGGATCAACCCATAACCCATGAACCATGACCCATAACAAAAAATACCCATGGGCAAAGAGGAGCGTACCACGGATCCCTAGCTTTGTGCTAGCCGGATCCCTTGTGGTAGGGATCTGTGGGATCCGGGGAACAGTAGAGGTTTTTCCTCTATAAATAGTGAGCCATTTCTTCATTATTTCTCACCCCTTTTCAACCTCTTTCTAACACACTTTCTCCCCTGAGTTAAATCTCACTAACCTTAGATCCAAGAGATCTATGTTTGTAGTTTTGTTTTTGTGTGATCTTTTAGGTTCCTCTTAAAGGCAAGATCACCACCTTTGAAGTCGAGCAAGCTCAAGTCCATGAGTTGCCAAGCTTCCTCATCATCAAGGCTATTGAAGTCCTCTTGTTGATGATTCCTTTATTTCTTCAAAGAAGTGTAGTGTTGAAGATGTTAGTGAAAGGTGTCTCAAGTGTCAAGACGAAGATATTAGTGAAGAGTATCTATCGTCTATAGCATAAGCACTTGTGGTAGGTGCTTAGAAGTCAAGACAAGAAGCATTAGTGAAAGGTGCTTAGAAGTCAAGACTTGAAGCATTAGTGAAAGGTGCTTTGAAGTGAAGACACAAGACATTAGTAAAAGGTGTCTTGTAGATCTAGTCAAAGGCATTAACGAAAGGTGCCTTAAATGTACATTCGATATGGTGTGTTTCGATGTACTAGATAGACTTGCATTAGATCCAAGGATATTGATGTCCTTGATGATGTTGTAAAGGAGTAGATCTCCTTTGGGATTAGTCGTTGGTGTAGTGTGGTAGTAGTTCCTCCATTGTAATGGAACTAGGTGCTTAGCCTAGTACCTAATAAAGGGTAGGCGACGTTGTGAAGGTGTAGTTCACCTTGGTGTGAAAGAACTAGGTACTTAGCCTAGTACCTTATAAAGGGTAGGCGACGTTGTGTAGGTTTGGTTCACCTTGGAGTGAAAGAAACCGGTGGTTAGCCTAGCACCGGAAAAAGGGTAGGCGACATTGTGAAGGCTTCTCCGCCATAAGGAGATTGATGTAGTGTTTACGAACTCTCGAGTAGGTGACTCGGGGAGTGGAGTAGGGCAAGGAAGGTGTCCTTGTAGCCGAACCACTATAAATACTCGCGTTGTGGTTTTGTGCTTCTTACTCTTATCTTTTCATTATATATCTTTATATGCTTGTTTATCAACATCCAACACACACAACCAAATAGATTGACATAAGTCGATCTAAATAGTTTAAAAGGAAGTTTTAATTGGTAAAACTATTCAACCCCCCATTCTAGTTTTCCACAATTGGCATCAGAGCTTTGTTACCAAGTTTCTTGAAGTATATTGTACTTTAAAAACTTAATACGATCCATGGTTAATTGAAAACTACAAAGAAGGTTTTTCATAAAAACAAACACCATGTCTTTTAAAACTATATGTTTGGATGTTGATTCGATAACAACATTTTTTTTATATATATATTTTTGTGTTTGCACTAATCTTCCTTGTCATGTTGATTAGTCCAAGCTCATACCCACCAAGCTTTAGGAGTCGCTTGGTAACAAGAATACCTTCCTTAAGAAGGTATCTTAAACGCAAAGGAGCATGAATTTTCTAAGTGACATTTGCTGTGTCATTTGTAAAGACATTCCTAAGTGCGCTAAAGGTACGGTTCTTTTTTTACTTTGCTTGACAATTAAGTATACCTATTTAGGTATTTATATGATTATCTTTTGTGCAAATTACATGTTTTACATGAAGCTTCATTAGGAAGCCTTTTTCTTACATACTTGTCTTATCTCTCATCTAAAGTCGTGGTATATAAAACTTATGCTTTTCTTTAATCCAACAATAAAACAAAAACACAAATTTCAAAAATTCCTCCTTCCCTATAAAAACTCCCACCGTCGACCTATCTATCAAATCCTCACTTTTTCAAATCTTCCAATTTCAAAAATTTCCTCTCACTCAAAAACTTCATCTTCCTCCTCATTCCATCTCAACCGAAACCAAGAAGATCCATCATCAACATGGTTTACATCGCACTCGTGCTCATCGCCCTAACACTCATCGCACTTGTGTTCCCTATGATGAAGTTCACATATGGAGACATTTACTTTGTGTTGTTAATCTACATTGGGATCATATACCCAATCCTTTGTATCATCCTTAGCATTGAAATGCAACATTACTAATAATCTTGTTATCTTTGTTATTATTTATTTTCTTGTGATTTATGTGTTTCGTGATACATTAGAAGTCATGAATGCATGCTAAAAGAAAATGTAGGATAAAACACTTCTCTTGGTATAAAAACTGTAAAACCTATGTTTTTATCAAAACTGTTTCTGTTACTACAGATCCACGGATCCCGAAAGTTATACTAGCCAAATCCCTTTTGAAAAGGAACCGCGGGATCCGTCCTACTGGAAAACAGTCTTCATGCAAGATTAAAAACCAATATCTTTCTAAATATAATAATCCACTAGAAAGTCAAAACCTTGAGTAAGTTAAAGTGTTAAATACCATTGTTAATAAAAATCTAGTAAAAACATTAGATTATCATAGGTTGACCACAAACATCTCTTTTTATTAATTTATCATTTCTATAGGTTCAACGATGACGCATGAATATGAGTTTGATTTTTCACTCACTAGCGTCTACACTCCGAACATCTCTCTCGAACCCAACACACCTGTCAATCATGTCCGTGGGTTCAATAATCTCGAAAACCGTCACTTCCACGAAGGACGTATTGTAGACACCTCTTGTTGTGCTCACATGTTGTACTGTTTGCTAATACAACAACCATACAATCTCGCCTACTTCTTCGCAAGGCGAATTGCAAATCTTCAAGGCTCCAAGAATAAACTCATCCCTTATGGAATGTTCTTGAAACGCCTCTATCATAATGTTATGCACTTTCATCCTCAATTTCAAAGTCCGTTGTACGTACTTGTTAACAAGATGATGGAACCGCTAAACATATCTCTCATGAAGACTTTCTTCATTCTTGATTCCACCAACACTCATCAATCACATAGTGATCCTCCTAGCGAAAACACTCAAGGAACCTTGTAGTATTCCAAAATAGGATCAATTCTCTTGTATTCATGCTTTATCAATGTAATCCAATTTCTTTCATGAAATAAAACATCTTACATTTGATATCTTAGTATTAGAACTCCTTTTAGACTAACTGATGCGCGCAAAACCGTCAAGTTCTCTCACGCAAGCGTAAGAAAACTTAAAGCAGCTTAAGCACGAAATCAATGAGGATCTGAGGAGTATAGAGTCTCCCCGGGTCGTTATGTCCCAGCGAGCTATGCAATGGATCAATCAACGTATAGTGATCGAGAAGTTTGAACGAAAAAGGGATTATGATTTGATTATAACTACAGAAATATCAAACAAATACAAAGGCTAAAATGCAAATCAGAGGAAATTAAAAAGATAAAATCTATTAAATAAACGCTATCACTAAAATTAAAATGATGTTTTTGTTTTTATGTTTTTATAAAACTGAAATTAAAATCTATGCGACGTACAAATTAAAAAGTGAAACTAAAGCAATATTAACCCTAAAAATATGAAAATGACATTTTTACAATCCTAATGATAAAAGAAAATTTATGGAAAAAGAAAATTATTTTTAAGACTAATTATCTAATTAAAATCTATTTTTAACTAATAATTAATTACCTAAAATACAAGAAAATAGGAAATTAGGCTAGAAAAATAAGATTAAGACTTGGAAAAGTCTAAAATATCAAAATAGACTTTTCAAAACTATTTTTGTATTTTTATGACTATTTTTCTATTTTCTAGGAATTTTAATCTATTAAAAACTAATTAAATCACTAAAAATTACCAAATGAACTATGAAAAATAAGGAAAATTACTTTTTCTACTTTTTATATTTATCTAAGTCTAAGAAAATTGAAAAATTATTTTTTTGGAACCTTTTCTGAATTTTTTGTATTTAATGCTATTTAAAAAGTGCTAAAAACTAATTAAAAATAAGAAAAATAGCAAAACAGCTAGGAAAAATCTGAAAATTTCAGGAAAATTCTAAAATAATATTAAGAAGCTATGAAAATTGAAAAAACAGTAGGTTATGTAGAGAAAAATGCAACTGATGTCACAAGTGCTTATAGATAAGCACTAAAATAAGCCAATTGACCCAAACAAGCTACCCACTGAAAACAGAGACTATGATATACTAAAATGACCAAAATGAAACAGAAATCAACAAGCTATAACTACTGAATAACAAGATTTCACAGATTTGATGTTTTTGATATTAAGCTAAAAACAGTTTCTATGTGTCTACTTTAAGCACAAGCACAGGGTACAAATTAAGCTAAAGGTGGAAACTACAAATTGGACTTTATTCTAGACCTGGTTGAGATTATATACTCCAAAAGCTAGACTACGAGAAGCAAATATAAGCCCTGTGCAAGCTTGGATAAAGCTGAGAAAAAGCTCAGTATAACTGAGTTGGTGCAGGGCACCTGGGGCTTATTTTGAGCTTCTGTACAAGCTAATCCAGAGGGATAAAGCTAAAACCAGAAGTGAGGACTTAAATACCACCTATTAAACTACTTGTAACCAAAAATTCAGACCTTGAAAACCTTTAATGGAACCTGTGCACAATCTGCAAATTCTGTGGAAAACCAAATTTTGACATGATTTGACTTTTTGAAACAGATAGAACTTTGACTAAAGTGAAGTTTGGATCCAATTTAATGACTAATGTTGATATATTATGATGTAATGAACACAAAGCAACCTCTGTTTAAGACTTTTAAACACAAATGAAGATGTTGCACATCCAAAAATTCCAACAGTGATGAATAAGACAGATTAACCAAAGGTTTGACTTTCTGTGATGTTGCAGACCTAAACCAAGACCAATATGAGTTTATTTAGATATAACAAGCATGCACCAACAGGTTTGAACCACTGAACTATCTTCTAGTGCAGTTTAAGACTCAAATCCAAACACCCTTGTTTGTGACTGTTGTGAGCTCAAACTACTCCAAACTTTAAACCAACTGGTAATTATGATCAAGTTAACTTAATATAACTAAAATACTGCTATGAGAACAAGTTTTGCACTGGTTTAGACAGTAAAACAGATCATGCATATGAGACTTAAAAAAAATGACTTACAAGTGGTCCTAAGCCACTATGGCTTGCACAAACAGTAACCAGTGAACCTCTAACCTATCCAATTCAACCCACTAGTCCTAAATCAACCCACATCCAGCACTGCATCATCCCTTTGACCATTTCCATTGCCAGTTTGACCCTGTTTGACTTTCTTTGACCAAAGACCCAACTTGCTAGAAACTACAATGTAAGCTTATAGAAAGCTATGTGAAGCTTGTATAAGCTTATTAATACTGAGAAATGAGCTTTTTGAAGCTTGTAAACAAGACTTAAACTTGGAATTTTGCAACAGTGGACATAAACTGAAGATTATAACATTAAACTGAAATTGGTACTTGAATTTAATTGCAATACACTTAAACACTTAAGTTTAATATAATTTAACACAATAATACAAGTTTAACACTGAATTAATAACTTGACATAAAAAACGACATAAGAAAGAAAATTAAAACTAGAAGACTATTTTCTCTTGCTTCCTTTTGCTCCTTTTTATATCCCAATCTCTTTGCCTCTCTCCTCTGAATCTTTCCCATCAATTTCTAGCCGTTGGATGGCATAAAACAATCCTGGCCATTCAAATGGCTTTTTGGCGCCAAATCTTCTTTTAACACTTGGGACAGGACTGAGATGGTGGGAGGGAAGCATTAATTGCTTTTGTTGTTTGGTGGAGGTGGGGGAACAGGGAGGAGAGAATGTGAGCTGGGGTGGTTGCAATGGTGGGCAGACAGGGGGAGGGAAAGAAGGAGAAGGGATGGCGGGGTTGCTTTGTTTGACTGGTTGTTGACCAGTTTGACTAGTGTTGACCGGGTTTTAATATTAAAAGGGTAAGGGTTCAAAACTAGGGGTCCAATTTGGTTATGGCAGGGTCCAAGGCATAAGATAGGGTCCAAATGGTATTTAAAGGGCTTAAATGACAAGGGACCATGGTTGTAATTTCTGAAAATGCAAGGACTTAGGCTGCCAATTCTGAAAAGTTGCTCCAAGGACTAAAACTGACAATCTCACAAAGTACAAGGACCAAACTTGCCATTCTCCAATTTCCAGGGGCCATTTCTGCCAAAATTCAAACTTGAAGGACCACTTTTGTAAATTTCTCAAACTTTGTATATTTTTCACCAAAGGACTTATTTTGATAACTTTTGATTTTAAAAGGACCTTTGGTGACTTTTGCTTTTGAAATTATGGCTCAGGGACTATTTTTGACAATTTATGAAACTTGGGGGACTAAAACTGCCAATTTTGCAAACTTGATACGTTTTTCATCTGATTTTGATAATTTTGCATTTGAAACACATAAAACACTGATTTGTGATATTTTGATCATTTAGATGTGTTTCTGAGTATTTTCAGATGATTTTGCAGTTTATTTTATACAAAAATGATGAGTATTTACACACTCATCACTAACCTTGAGATATAATGCATTGTCAAGATCATTGCATACCTTTAGTAAAGGTCCTGCTGATCAGATAGGCGGATCCAAAAAAAATTGTGCTAGACGGATCCCTACACCTAGAGAACCATGGGATCCGGCAAACAGAAAATGCAATTGCAAGCATTATATTTCAAACATATTCTTAGCACACCTCACACTAAGCTAAACATAGTGTCTTAAGGCAAATTAAGTCCTTATCAAGATAGGTTGATCTTTCCTACTCATACATAACTCACCTAGATCACACTCTAAGTCACTTGTAGATCTACCATTTCGTTTTTAATCCATTACTCTTCCGCTCTTAAACTCACACTTCATTTTCTACTTGATCCCTCACATCTAGTCTTAGAAATCTTTCGAGTATGGCTAAATTGATCATAAATCATCCTCACCTCAAAATTGATCAAAGTTGATCAAAATTTAGTTTTCCCATCTCAAAAGCTTCTAGGATACTTTCCAAAACACTAAGACACAACCTGATCTCTAGGATCATTTAGCTTCAATTGACACTCTAAATATTTAGTGTCATCCTTGCTCATCCATTGGTACTCTTGAAAGTTCCAAATCCTTCCATAAATGACAATCATTAGCTACATCATTCATTACCTTCAAGTACTCAAGCACCACTTCATTTAAAACACTTAGGAGGACTGAAACACTCAAGATGATATAGGTCTTAGATCTTAGGAACATCATTTCCACTCTTTCATAACTGCTGAAAGCCGGATCCCTAGGATTAGCCTAGACGGATCCCTCTGAGGAAGGAACCGTGGGATCCGGATGACAGTTTATGTCAATTCTTGCTAAATCAATCATTTCAACTCATCATCCTAACTTAAACACTCCATCTCATCTTAAATGAATTCCTAGATCAGTACAACCTCTGAAGTTGACTCTTGTGCATGTTAATCATCACATTCCAATGAATCCTAGTGGCTTAAGGCTTAAATGCACTTGCCAAATCTCTTGGTTTATAAACCACTTTGCTAGAACCTCCATAGTCATCACTCTCATCCTAACTTTCAGCTCTTGCAACCTCTTGAAATCATCTCATCATGAGGAAAACCCCAAGTAGTAACTTATCCACCAAAGAACCACCCATGAAAAAGGCTCGTGTTATACACAAAATCTCTTCAATCGAATCATCTCCGGTCAAGCCAACAAATGATAGGATTCTTTATAATCCAATTAAACCAATTCCTAAAAGGATAGTACCCACAAAACTACCAATGCCAAATACCACCATACCTCCTAAGCCAAACAATATTATCTCCACTAAACCATCACCATTGGTTCCTAGAGCTATTTCATTTACATCCCCACTATCATCACCACACCTCTACAATTTAGAGGACTTGCCTCCTAGGCCGTCTCATCCGCTTCCGCCGAAAACATTCTCCTCATTAGGAGGAATAATGGTTCAAAATTAAGGTGTTGAGTCAACACTTGCTCCGGCTTGCTTTTCGTCGTTTCCCTCATATAATCCCATTTGGATTATGAGAAATCATTAAAGTCAACCACCCGATCATATGGAAGTTGACACTTCTCTACCACCACCATCATTCTTGGTTGAGTCATTCTCAAATGTACCTCCACCAATCCCTCCATTGTTTGAAGCTCCACAAGCCGCTTCACTTGATCCTTCGCATCAAGCTATTTCATTTCCTCCACCACCACTACCTAGCCATGACAAAGATTGCTATCATTGTCAACATGTTGAAAGTTTGATACATGAAGTACGAGAAGACCAACGTTTCATGTTCTATCATCTCCTCGAACGTTTCGACGAGATTAAACCTAAACAAAACTTGAGCTAGAAGATTTTAGTGGTGTCCTAGCATCAAGCGTTAGTTGGTCTAGAAATTCCTAGTCATGTATTGTCTATTTTCTTAGTTTTTATAGTCATATATATCATAACTCTAGTTTTATTAAATGGAATTACATGCTACTTGTTATTTTTCTGAGCATATGATTACCTTGTATTCATATCTCATTTTTGTGATAACATTACTTGTTATATCACCATTGCTGAAATTAATCAGCTACTACGGATCCCTCAGTATTGCCTAGACGGATCCCTACTAGGAGGGAACCGTGGGATCTGTGAGACAGAAAGTTTTCTTTCTACTAACTTGAATCACATTTGCAGGAAATTGTGAATTATACTTGCTTTCTAATCTTTGTTTTGTAGTTATTCAATTTACACATGAAGACTTTGACATCCTAAAGCTAGGGGGAGCTTTATGTCAAAGCAATACATTGCAAAATTACTTGCAACCTTAGATTTATATTTCATGACTTCCCATTGCAAAATTGCAATCATCTAGGGGGAGCACACCTGTCACATAGACGTAATCTTTTGCAAAAGTTAGTTGCAAATGAACTAGATTAGAATTAGTTTTTTGACGCCCTTACTTAGGGATGGACTCGTCAAGGGGGAGTAACGACGAGATCCTTTCCTGTTACTTGCTTTTTTATCTCTTATTTCTTTTCTATTTTTTGCACATTTTTCTTAAAAACAAAGTGTTGCTTTCTTTCAAAGCTCTTTTTGTTTCGGCAAAAAGGGGGAGAAGAAAGTAAAAACTACAAATTCAAACTCTTACGAATTTTAGCTTTTCCTTAAAATAATCTTATGTTTTGTCATCAACAAAAAGGGGGAGATTGTTAATACAAATAAGCCGTAAAAACGTTTATTTATATTTTATGATCTTCTAATGTTTTGTCGATAACAAAAGTAAGATCATTTTAACGAAACAAATAAAATACGTAAATGGTTTGAACTAATAGTTTTCTAACACACTTACGCGTTCACATAAAACACTAAAACAAATACAAGTGATTTTATGCTTTAGATATACATATGTATAACAACTAGTGTTTACATATTGGGATAACATATACTTAACTAAGTATACATTAAAATGGGTAAAAACAAGTATATACTAAAATGGGTAAAAACAAGTATATACTAAATAGGTAAAAACTAGCAAATGGTTTTGACCCATAACCCATGGTTTTGTTTATACCACTTAACCAAGTTCATTGTATCCTTAAGATACATTGTATCTAGAAAGAAAACCATGGATCAACCCATAACCCATGACCCATAACAAAAAATACCCATGGGCAAAGAGGAGCGTACCACGGATCCCTAGCTTTGTGCTAGCCGGATCCCTTGTGGTAGGGATCCGTGGGATCCAGGGAACAGAAGAGGTTTTTCCTCTATAAATAGTGAGCCATTTCTTCATTATTTCTCACCCCTTTTCAACCTCTTTCTAACACACTTTCTCCCATGAGTTAAATCTCACGAACCTTAGATCCAAGAGATCTATGTTTGTAGTTTTGTTTTTGTGTGATCTTTTAGGTTCCTCTTAAAGGCAAGATCACCACCTTTAAAGTCGAGCAAGCTCAAGTCCATGAGTTGCCAAGCTTCCTCATCATCAAGGCTACTGAAGTCCTCTTGTTGATGATTCCTTTATTTCTTCAAAGAAGTGTAGTGTTGAAGATGTTAGTGAAAGGTGTCTCAAGTGTCAAGACGAAGATATTAGTGAAGAGTATCTATCGTCTATAGCATAAGCACTTGTGGTAGGTACTTAGAAGTCAAGACAAGAAGCATTAGTGAAAGATACTTAGAAGTCAAGACTTGAAGCATTAGTGAAAGGTGCTTTGAAGTGAAGACACAAGACATTAGTGAAAGGTGTCTTGTAGATCTAGTCAAAGGCATTAACGAAAGGTGCCTTAGATGTACATTCGATATGGTTTGTTTCGATGTACTAGATAGACTTGCATTAGATCCAAGGATATTGATGTCCTTGATGATGTTGTAAAGGAGTAGATCTCCTTTGGGATTAGTTGTTGGTGTAGTGTGGTAGTAGTTCCTCCATTGCAATGGAACTAGGTGCTTAGCCTAGTACCTAATAAAGGGTAGGCGACGTTGTGAAGGTGTAGTTCACCTTGGTGTGAAAGAACTAGGTACTTAGCCTAGTACCTTATAAAGTGTAGGCGACGTTGTGTAGGTTTGGTTCACCTTGGAGTGAAAGAACCCGGTGGTTAGCCTAGCACCGGAAAAAGGGTAGGCGACGTTGTGAAGGCTTCTCCGCCATAAGGAGATTGGTGTAGTGTTTACGAACTCTCGAGTAGGTGACTCGGGGAGTGGAGTAGGGCAAGGAAGGTGTCCTTGTAGCCGAACCACTATAAATACTCGCGTTGTGGTTTTGTGCTTCTTACTCTTATCTTTTCATTATATATCTTTATATGCTTGTTTATCAACATCTAACACACACAACCAAATAGATTGACATAACTCGATCTAAATAGTTTAAAAGGAAGTTTTAATTGGTAAAACTATTCAACCCCCCTTCTAGTTTTTCACAAACCATCTATTGGATTATAAATTAAATGAGAATGTGGTGTTACTGTTCCAAGGTTTCTAGAGTACTGTAGCATCCCCGTTAACAGTCCGTTATGCATTAATTACAATGGCAAACAAGTGTATTTTAATAGTTTCCACCAACTCTAAAACAACAAAAATTTTCCATTCTTTGGACTAAATGCACCCCAACAAGCCCAATCAAAAATTAAATATAACCAAATTTTGTTTTACATATTACCATATACGGAGTACTTAATTTACATAAGCAAACAATTTACAAAAAAACATAAAAAATAACTAAAATGATACATACAACAATGATAAAAGACTCACAGAAAACCGCATAAAAAAATAGAACATGTACGAAAATTCAAACAAAACCAACTTTCATTTCCTAAATCACAACTAATATCATATTTGAACCAAACCAAAACTTCAACACTCCTCTCCCGCGATAACGCGCGGGTTTAAACACTCGTTTTATTTATAAATTAATCCGGAAAATAAAACATTATTGTTTTGGCAAACAATTTTAAGATAAAAACAGAGTTTGCTTTCTCCTTAAAACTAGATTTGCCTATTTGTCAATACAACCTTTACATAGTTTCGAGACATTGGTCATCGTCTACAACTTATTATGTAAATTTGGCTCAACGCTTGATCAGTATCTAGTAAACTACATATCAAGTGAAAAGATAAAAAATAAAAGACATTGACAAAGCATAGTAAATTTAGCATTTAAAAAATCCATGTGATTATGGTAATTTATCATATTATGTCAAGCTTTTTATTTGATACTTTCTCTTAATCTTCATTTTTGTTCAATATTATTTACGCTTTAGATGTAAATGAGTGCAAATATAAAAAAAATGTTGAATTTTTGGTACCTTTTTAAAAATTTCGATTTCAATCGGGTCGAACCGAAATACCCGAACAGGAACCGAAACGCGCTCTTCGATCTGGTTCTCGGTTCCTAATATATGTATTTTGCGGTTCTCGATTCTCTCGGTTCCGGGTCGATTCTTTGCGATTCCGGAACCGCGCTCACCCCTAAACTCAATATTTATTTTTAAAATCATTATTTATTCTTATTAAAAAGTTTTTTTTTTAATACAATAAAAATATTTAAATTCGGATAAATATTTTGTGATGATATTGTCGTAACGTAACTCATTATTTATTTTTAAAATCATTATTTATTCTTATTAAAAAGTTTTTCGAAAAAAATAAAATAATTAAATTAGGATAAATATTTGGTGACGACAATATCGCACTGAATCTGTGTCGCCCCATTTTTTTTTACATTTGACTAAAATATGGTGTTGAAAAAGTTGGGTCCATCGAAATTTAGTGACGACAACATTAAACGAATTTAGTGACGACAACATCAGACAAATTTAGCTTGAAATAGTTGGGTCCACCGAAAAAGTTGTCGTCACAAAAAAATAACCGCCCCAAAAAGTGTTTTTGCTTGTGGTGCGCACAACGTAGTACGACAACATTAGACAAATTTAGCTCAATCTTTTGGCGATAATATATCCTGGCAAAAGTTTGCGTTAAAATTTTTTAACCTTTATTAATCATAAAACTAAAAAATAAGTAAGAAAAAATCAATTAAAGTTAAAACTAAAAAAGAGTGAAAAAAAAAAAGAAAAAAAAAAAAAAAAACATGTTTTACTAAGGGGGTGGCAGTGGAAGAGGGGTGGCATTCGGTTTGCCCCAAACCGCTCGGTAACACCGATGCCACCCATCGGTATGGATTGAAATCGAACAAAATCGGTGAATAACCCGGAATTGGTGTGGACGTTGGGTGTGAAAAAAAAAGCTGTTCACCGGCTATAATACCGTTGCATTTAAAAAAAATTACTCCTCCTCTATAATAAACAAATCCAATTCTATTTTTTTACCACAAATTCAATCACAACTCTTTACAATCCGTATCCTTGAAGAAAAGCATATGTTTAGGGCGATGAAATTCTATAGGGAACCGCACGATAACATAACCGATCCAAATATACTAGCGTTCACTCTTGACAAAAAACGTGAGCTCGCGGCGAAATATGGATGGACTTGCGATTTTTAGATATGTGTTTTAGTGCGGTTTTTTTTTATTAATGCGATTTTTAGGATGTAATTTTCTTTTAAGTATTAATAAAATATTATGTTTTCATTAAATTGTTTAATATAATTATAAAAAAAATAAAAATAAAAAATAGATGAGGTATGGGTTAGGCATGATTGCCACTAAAAATCTATGGTTAGATATGAGATAGGTATGAGCTGAGATGGAATGATATTATTTGTGGTGATTAGGTATGAGAAATGTTGTTAGGCATGACTGCCACCCCCCCCCCCCCCCCCCCCCTAAAGGATGGCATTTGTAAAAATGAGAGTGCTTATAACCAAGCAATCTATCATACAAAACAAATAACATTATAAGAGCATCTCCAATGAGAAATTTTTGCAAAAGCTTTTCACTATTTGAAAAAGCTTTTCAAAAACTTTTTACCATTGCAATGAAAGCCTTTTCTCTTGGTTTGAAGAAATACTTGGCATCAGCCAAGCTTTTGAAGCAATAGCTTCTTTCCTACTAGCATTGTTAATAAATGTTTCAAGACAAAATAGTTTAGCATTTATTGTCATAAATGCACCAAGACTTGGTGCAATGCAGATACTCTAAATCTATCATTTTTTTCTCTCTTCTTATTTTCTTTTAATATATACCAAATTCAAATCCTATTTTAAACCCTTGATCATACCAAACGCACTCTAAGAGTTCAAAGAACCAAATGGGAGTTTCCTTTTGGGGTGAGGATCCTCTCAAGTTACTTGAGTCAAGTTAGAGAATCTCCAACCATTAGATTAAAATCAAATGTTAAGAATCCATATCTTTGTAGTAAATCTTGACATTTGATTTTAATATAATAGTTGAAGATCCGCTAACTTGACTCAAATTGTCTCAACAACTTGAGAGGATCCTCGTCTTTGTTTTCGGCAACTTGTCATCTTCAAAAGTTATCTTCTTCAAGACTCAAAAGATAACACAAGCACCATCCTTATAAAGATCGATTAGTATACAAATGAAATTACAAAAAATAATATTTGTATTAGATCATACTTGTTTTCATTTTCTTTTCTTTTTTGGTCGATAATCTAGGAACTTTATTAGTAACCGTAAGATTAAATTAGTCATCTTACCTCAGATTGTTTAGGGCATGACATAATTATTCCTCATTTTGACATACCTCATATCACTAAACCCGTTTGAATGTGGATTCATGAAAAAACCCAAGATTCGACTCGACTTTCTTTTCATAGTCTTATACTGAAAAGAAAAAAGAAGAAGGCGGCAAAACTAAGATATTTTAATGTTTGACTACATGCACCCTTTTCATGAAATCTTTAACTTTAAAACTAGAATCGTTGATTTACAGAGTCAAAAAAAGATGAGTCGACACATATTAACGGAAACCAAAAAACTTCATGGCCCATCTAAGTCATACACAAACCATCCAAACGATATTTTCTCAAAGAGAATAAGACATATTCCACCATCAAAATCAACACGGTTGTCCATTTAACAAAACTAAAAGTGTGTACACTTATAGCTACATAGATTTTTCTCTACACATCGTATCCATAGTTTTGAAAATAGTCATTTCACCAAATATATATTTTAGCTAGGACTGGTACAGACTAGTTGAGCGCCTAATATTTTGATTAAGGCCCGAATTTAGCTGACTCTAGCTTTTCTATGCCCGCAATTTTTTAAATTATAAAAGTCCGGACGTTTTTTCGCCCGGTCCAGGCCCGACCTGGCCCGAACTTTATGTACCTCTACTCTAAACTATCAAAAACAACACCAAAACCGAAAGTGAGCTACACGCGCCAAGAGTGCAAGTGGGATTACAAACTAGAGTCAAAAACTCAAAACACACTTAACTCTTGAAGTTTACTCAAACTCACACACATCTCCTTTCATTAGTCAACTCTCACACACACACACATAATGAATGAATGTAAAAGGTAACAGACAGAATTTAATTTCCATTTTTATGATTTCAAAAAAGTCAACTCACTGACTCTCTAACATCCTCCACCATCTTCTTAACATCTCTGTATCTTTTGACTTCCACTAACATCACCTATAAGGCTATAACCATCATTTTTTATACCAAAATTTCACACATATGAACTTTACATATTTCACAAACTAGTACTTACTTTTTAAATAAAAAATTTCAGATGGGTAATGGAATAAGCTTATGTTTCACAGGAACTAATATCATTCAACCAAAAAACACAGAAGTGATCATATCTGACCCATTAGATGATCTGGGTCATTCTTTCTGCTACATTCGACCCGAACAGACTCAGATATCATCTTCCAAAGTTCACTGCTCAGAAGAAACGACAACGTTTAGGTCAATCTCAGGTGCTTCAGTTTCTGCTAATACTTCAACACCATTATCAACTTCTTTATATGATCTTTATTCATATAACTCATTTGATAAAGCTTCAGCTTTTGAAAGCAGTACATCATTTGCTTCTATACCTTTGCAGCCTTTGCCTAAGGGTATGGTTTATTCGGGTCCTTTGAATTCGGGCCAAGTACCTTATTCGGGTCCTATTGAACGTGGTTTTTGCTCAGGGCCACTTTTTTCGGGCCCAGTTGAAAAGGGTATGTATGATCAGTTAAAAAGAAGCTTTTCTCATGCGGAGTTTCGATATAAGCGAAAATCGCGAAAAAGGTCGTTGATTCGGGCCGTAAAACGAGCTATTTCGAAGAGTTTAATCAGCCGTGGGCATAATTCGGTTGTTGCACCGGTTAAAAATATGGGTGGTTTGGTAAAAGATCCGGATTGGGTTAATGAGTTGACTATTAGTAGTAGTGTGAATTTGAGTAGTGAAGGTAGTTGTCATATTGATGGTGATGAGAATATTAATGATAATGAGTGTTTGGATCAAGGGAAGAGTGTCGAATGGGCTCAAGGAAAAGCGGGTGAAGATCGAGTTCATGTGGTTGTGTCTGAGGAGCATGGTTGGGTTTTTGTTGGGATTTATGATGGATTTAATGGTCCTGATGCACCTGATTATTTGATGTCGAATTTGTATCCGAGTGTTCATAAAGAGCTTAAGGGTTTGTTGTGGGACGATGAGGTTGATTCAAAGGAATCGAGTTCGTTAGTGGAAAAATTGGATGTTGTTAAATCGAGGATCGATGATCATGATCAAATGCAAGGGAATGAGGACCGGAGATGTGTTGATGAGGAGACTTATCCTAGTGGAGTTGAGGATTTTGAGTTGGATTTGAGTAAAAAGAGGGGTAAGAATTTGAGAAGTAGTAGTCGAGGGGCGAAGAAATGGGAGGATAATCATAGGAGATGGAAGTGTGAATTCAACCGTGAGAGGTTGGAATTAGATAGGAGATTGAAGGAACATTTGAGTTCGAATGGGTCGAATTCGATTAATCATTCTGATGTTTTGAAAGCTTTAGCTCAAGGGTTGAAAAAGACGGAAGAAAGTTATTTCAATGTTGCTGATCAAATGCTTGTTGAGAATCCAGAATTAGCGTTGATGGGGTCATGTGTTCTTGTTATGTTAATGAAAGAAGAAGATGTTTATATTATGAATGTAGGAGATAGTAGAGCGGTTTTAGCTCAAAAACCCGAGCCTGATCTATGGAGACAAGATCTAGAGAGGATTAAAGAGGAAACATTGTATGATCTTGAGGTTTCTAACGATGCTGATATTATGAACATGGATCCAACGCTAACTGCCTGTCAGCTTACATTGGATCATAGTACTTCCATTGAAGAAGTAAAAACGAAAACTTTAGTCTGCATTTATTGTCCTTATCATCTTACAATCATATATTTTTGTATTAATAACTTTTATTTGTTCCTTCTGTAGGAAGTTCAAAGAATAAAGAGTGAACACCCTGATGATTCCTGTGCGGTGATGAATGACCGTGTTAAGGGCTCACTCAAGGTCACTCGAGCTTTTGGTGCTGGCTTTCTTAAACAGGTAAATAACCATTGACCAATAGATGATCCATTTGATATATATCTTGCATAATGCAATGTTGAAACTATTCCTTATAAGTTATAAGAGCACTCGGTGTGGCAAAGTTACATTCTCATTAATACTTAATAGTGGCAAAAATTATTTCATGGGTCTAGAAACTAAATTTGGGTGAAGGGAAGATTGGATATTCCATCTTTTAAAATTTTTGGAATGATTTCTAATTTGGGTTAAAGCCTTAAAGGTTAACCAAGTTGTTTCGAATTTGTTCTTTTGACACTTGTTTTTCAACTTGTTGCAGCCTAAATGGAACGATGCGCTTTTGGAGATGTTCAGGATTGATTATGTGGGAAATTCTCCATACATAAACTGTCTTCCGAATCTTTATCATCACAAATTAGGGCCGAGAGATAGATTTTTGATATTATCTTCTGATGGGCTTTATCAGTATATCACAAACGAAGAGGCGGTTTCTGAAGTTGAGCTTTTTATTCAGTGGTCACCAGAAGGCGATCCTGCTCAACATCTAGTAGAAGAAGTTCTGTTTCGTGCAGCAAAGAAAGCTGGTAACTATCTAAATTGTGTTTAGAGTAGTTTATACAGATGTGGCAAGATAATTGATTCGGGTAACAAGTCAAACTTGTTTGTTTGAAACTTGAAAGAGACATTTTTAGTATGCATCAGAACATACCAGGTTGACCACCCGGTTGGCTTATTTTTTTCTTGAACAAAATGGTAATTAGCTTGTGCATTAATCATGATCACAAAAACATTATTATTACAATAGTAGTCTAACAGTTAGATGAAAAGGAGATAGGATATGATGTTGCTATATTAGAATTAGAGTAGTGACTTTTATATTCTTTCCACTGTTGGCTCAATTTTGTTGATTTAACCCGTTTGAGGTACAACGCTAAATATATAGATTAACTAATATTAGTGAGTTGAAATTGTTTTATCTTGTTTATACAATTTATCAGAAAGTTTAGAAGATGATTATGATATGAATTTTTTGTTTTATTCTCTCTATAGGTATGGATTTTCATGACTTGCTAGAAATACCTCAAGGGGATCGAAGGCGTTACCATGATGATGTTTCAATTATTGTCATTTCACTTGAAGGAAGGATATGGAGATCTTGTGTGTAAGCACTGAAGGTACCAAAAACACGACAGAGGAAACTGAATGGTGATCCATTTTTTGATATTTTTTTTCTAGTCTTGGTCATCTTAAGAAACATGACAATGAAGCTCATACTTTAAAAGAGACTTGGATGAATGTTAGTTGGGTGATTAGGCTTTGTAAAGGTGTGAAAATTTTACTTAATGTTTATTACTATAAACCTGTTGTATAATAGTCATGAATATTTTAATAAATGACGAAAAGTTTTTGTTCATTGCAAGAATAGTGCCTCCTTTAGTTCAATTGTAGTACATATTTATTAATTGTATCATAAAACATGTATCATAATGTTATTTAACTATACTTTGTAGTTTATTTACGGTTTAAGTAACACAAGAACTCTAATAAGTCGGTTGGATTACTAGCTTCACATCGTATACTTTTATTAGGTCAAATGATTTATGTGAAAGGAAAGGAACCTTAAAAGGATAGATGTTAATAAGCACATGTTAATTAGCTTGGTGGTTAATTATCCTAGTGACCTTTTATGAGTGACTGTTTGTATGTTATTTCTTTGTTAGTCCATTTTTATGTTAGAAAAGAATAGATGTTAATAAGCACATGTCAATTAGCTTGGTGGTTAATTATCCGAGTGACGAGTGACTGTTTCTATGTTATTTCACACTTTATTTAACTTGGGATCTCCTCTTCTCAAGATCGACATCCAACAATCTTACTAAAGTGTACTCGTTTTATTATGAGTGTTCTAATTTATAACGAGCGACTAATTATATGAAAATTTCACGGGAAGTTTAAAACGATCCTTTGACTGACTCTACTATTATATGACCCGCGACATGTTCTTGAAACTAGTCTTTAGTCCAAAATGATATCATATTGGTTAAGCTAGCTTTTCAAGAGTCTTGGAAACGTACCACACTCAAGGATTTGATGGCCATGCATGTGAAGATCTATGATTTCATATTATGAGGTTGATGTAAAAAATAAATGTGAAAGAATTGAGTGCGAGGAAAATTTGTCAAATTTCATTAAATGTACCATGATCATAAACAAGTATTCGGAACCCGCCGCGATGCGGCGGGGTGTTCCGATACTTTTTTTCAGGTGCCCGCAACGTTGCAGCGGGAGCGTCTGCTATAGTTTTCCATTATTGTATGTGCGAATTCGGGTGCCTTTGTTCTAGGAAAGCAATATCAATAATGCACTCTTCTTCTGTTAACTGATTAACTAAAACAAACTTTTGCAAAACAAATAAAATAGATATCCCAACATCGCTTGAATAATGAAATAACAATGTATAATGTACAAAAGAACAGAAATGGCACAACGAAATTGTTTTTTAACTTAATAGTTGTAACTATAACCACCTATGACCCATACTGTTAAGTGACATGATGCGGCTATTTGTACCATCTTAATTTCAGCCCAAGGATGATGCCACTTGACATGTACATAATGGCACGCAACAAATAACATTACGCGAGCGTGACCAAACTTCTACATATGACAGTAGTAAGAAAGAGAAAATGAATTCACATAAGACATTTGATACCTAAGCTTACCCGATATTTCAGCTGGTGCAGAAGTGATAAAAGAAAGAAAAAATTACGGAAGTCATTCTAGGCTCATTGTTTGTTCTGGACGATCAACCCCAAGATGATGCAAAACTGTTTCTTCTGGACGATCTTCACCATACGCAAATTGGCATGGTTCTCTGTTCTTGGTCCTTGACTTCTCATCTTTCTTTAATCAAAGAAGACTGTAAAGATGCAGTTTCCTTGAATAAGCTGTTACAGAACAAATTTTCATTAGTTACATACTTTATATCATACTTCGAACATGAGCTACTCTAAAACGATAACAAACACACAGACACTGCAACTTACTTGGTGCATGGACCTAGATTTATGAACACCATCCACAAACCACAAAACAGTTGGAAACCCTTGCACCCCACATCTCTCAGCCAACTCACTTTACTCTTGAGCATCAAATTTAATAGGCACCACCTTCTCCTCCTCCCCTTCAAATCCTTTTCCTTCACTTTCAGCTCACTTGCAGCCGTAACATACTCTGGCGTGAATGCCCTTACAATGCCACACCAAGGCGCATAGTTTTCACTAATTTACGTCCAATTATTCTCGTAAACCTCCAGGAAGTGCTTCAATGCTAATCTATGCCACCGTTAAGCAGTCTTAATAAGCAAAAAAGAACGCAAATCATCGAGTCTTATAATAAGAGTAGTTAGTGTATTTGCTTATCTTTACATTGAAAGCACATATTTTTATTAGGATTGTCACTTTATAATGCCAATCCAAGCATCCCCTGCTAATTACTTTCCTAAAAATAATTTTGAGTAATTGACTCCTTGGGTAATATTGCTTATTTGCCAACGAACCTAACAAATTGTTACTCCCCATATCTCTCAACGACACATGCCATCTCACCAATCAACAAAAAATGCCGTAAAGTATACTGAAAAAAGATAAAAATATTTAACTTTCACCGGTAGAATTTTGTTCCAGATGCAACAGCACAAATTTAACAGCTTTAACATCGAAAATTGCAACAAAAATTCCCTATATTATATCTGTTTTACTATTTGTTCATACTTTTGTTTAACAGCTTTAACATCGAAAACTATAACATTTTCTCAGGACTGTAAATGTAACAACAAAAATTCCAAAAAAAATAGCTGACAAATACACAGGCACCATGAAACCTTAATTAAACAAAGTGTTACATTTAATTAGACTTAATATCAATAGTGACAAACACACCATATACACCAAAAACCTTCAATTAAGAAACACTTTCAACCAACTAATAAAAAAGTAAAATCCAAACAATACCTCAATAAATCCTCTCAAGACTAATAAAAAAGTAAAATCCAAACAATACCTCAATAAATCCTCTCAAGGTAGTGGTAGGTGTCTTTGGTACGGATTTCGGTAGGCTGATATGCAAGGATAGCAAACACTCATCTTCAGGGTCGTCAACTACATGTAAAACACCAACCAAACCATAAGCTAATGAAACGACTACATCATCGATTAAATATCGTGACCGTTATTATATTAAAAAGACAAATACACACCTGAAACATCCATATGAGCTAACACATTCTTGTATGTTGATGAGCTAACAAAACCGCCTTCCACTTATTTTACAGAATCGGAGTCGGCAACCCCAAAGGGCCTAACAGGCCAATGCTGATTCGGGCTAAGTATCTGGGCCAACAGGTTACTAATATTTTATCAGAGTGTATTAAAATATAATATCATCTGTTATTTAGAGAAGAAATAATAAATAAGATAATAGACAACGAACCTGTTATACTTCCATATATTGGGTCACAGCATGTATGGCCCGAAATCGCTCGTAAAGATTCAGTGGAAGCATCGTGTGATCTTGCGTACATTTAATAGAAGTTAGGGATAAGAATAATTAAATACCTATATGCTGTAACCTGAGATCCAACGATTTGAACGGCTCCAATCTCGATATCCATGTGATACACGACGCTAAAATGCTAGTGATTATTCATGAAATATTTTCCTCTTTGCTCTGACAAAAGAAACGACAGTCAATTTCAGAATATTGTGAAACAACATTAATGGTTACGTGTAAAAATATCAACTAAAACTCACCCACACAATTGTTTGATTAACCGTGTGCGGTGACCGCGTTCGTAAGTGGCTGACCGAACTCGATCATGTCGTTGTCGTATGACAAAAAAACGGAAGGTTATCCAAAATCCGGCATTGCATACGACGGTATCGGCTCAATATTTATGGCGATATATATATATACAAACAGTCATTCATATACACGATTTAAAAATAATGGCTCTTACATGTTAACATACTACGCACACCCTTTTTTTCCCTTTAATGTTGTTTGCACCCCGGCTCAGATCTGCCATGGCTGCAGCCACAACGCGTGTGTGGTTACCTCGCCACGATATATTACAGAAAACAATCATCATCGCCTAAATGTCACATTAGCCCAAAATGTCAGAAAAATGGGCTAACGTGAAAGTTTACAATACAAAGTGGATGGGTGCAACCAAAATGTTTAGCTAAGATGGCCATCATAAACGTCTGGTTCATAGCGCGTAGTTAATCCGAAATGTCTGAATTTCCAAATCGTTTTCACGGCTTGTTTACAGTTTATACACGACTAAGAAGGCTCAGGCCAGCGATTATGGAAGTGGTACCCAAAACCCCATGGCTGCAACCATCCGGTCGCCATGCCAAGATATGGGTCTTGGCAAACAACACTTACAAAGACATCGAAGGCTGACAAATCTCATCATCGCCTACAGTATATGCAACGTATTAAAAAACCCAAAATGTCAGCATACACCCCCGAATGCCACAATTAAACCGAACATCGATGCTGCAAATTCAGCCAATGTAGCCGCGAAATACATCTAGCACACTCATATTTTCAAATGCGTAACAGGATAAGAGGGTACGCGAACCTGACATGGCTGCAAACACTGATTTAACCATGATGCCCTGCCAAGACAGGTCGCTTTAACCCATCATATTCCAGCGGCAATGATTTATATAAGATACTTTGAATATACAAACCCATGACAGACAACATTAGGAATTCCACACCAATCATTTATATTTATATAAGATACTATAGCACGTTGGACATGCAAACCATTATATTTTAATCATGGCGACTTTTGCATCGGCTCTCTCTCATTCTCGTTAGGGAAATACAACCTTTAATCAAACCACGCATAAATATAAATCAGCGCCTAAAAAACACCAAATCAACAAAAAACCTAAATCGAGGGAAATACAACCTTTAATCAAACCACGCATAAATATAAATCAGCGCTTAAAAAACACCAAATCAACAAAAAAAACCTAAATCGATTTTAAAAACAGTTTTAATCTGAAAAAAAAACTAAATAATACCTATTAGAAACACCAAAAATTATACATAAATATAAATTAGCGTCTAAAAAACACCAAATCAACTAAAAAACATAAATCGATTTTAAAAACAGTTTTAATCTGAAAAAAAACTAAATAACACCTATTAGAAACACCAAAAATTATAAATCTTGAAACATAAAAACATATACCTTCTTTCTTTTAAGCTTATTAAGCTAAAAAAATAGTCACCAAGAGCAGCTGGAACCAACTACCCATTCAATCAAGCCACTCACAAATAGCATCGTAATACCGAAATCGCGATCACCAAACAAACCCCCTTGGCTCATGACACACAGAAGCAAAAGATGGTGGGTGAGATCTGGTTTTAGAGAGAGGTAGGTGATACCCAGTCAAGAAGCTTCGAGGTATGTACTGATAAGAACAAAAAGATGAAGCGGTGGAGAAAGATAAAATGCAAACGGGCCAACAAAGGCGGGCCAAAGTATGGTCCATTGAGATAATAATTTTAAAAGCATGAATAAAATATGATGGTTTGCATGTCCAGTGTGCTATAGTATCTTATATAAATGTACCATTCAATAAATGTACCATTCAGATACGACAAAATGTACCATGATCTTAATAAATTGTACCGATGGCCCAACATGCGATCGCCATTTATGTCAGCAAATGCTTGACATGCTCAAAAGTGAAGGCCGAATGCCAAAAATCATCTGGTTTATTACAACAATCAAAGATACCCCAATGAAAATGGAAACGGATAATAATGGACTTTATCACAAAGCTACCTAAGTCATCGAGCGGTTATGACACGATTTAGGTGATAGTCGATTATCTTACAAAGTCCGTACATTTCCTGCAAATAAAAGAAACCGACAAGACGGACAAATTGACTAAAATTTACCTGAATGAAGTAGTCTCAAGACATAGAGTACCAATATCGATTATTTCGGATAGAGATAGTCGATTCCCGTCTAGATTTTGGCAGCCGCTCCAGAAAGCATTGGGTACTCGTCTTGATATGAGCACTGCAACCCTGGAGGATATGTTACGCTCATGTGTAATCGATTTTGGAAATGGTTGGAATAACCACTTGCCACTAATCGAAATTTCTTACACGAACAGTTATCATACCAGCATCAATGCTGCTCCGTTTGAGGCACTTTATGGATGAAAGTGCCGATCACCCATCAGTTGGACTGATGTTGGAGATAACTAACTCACTTGTCTAGAGATCATTCATGAGACAACTGAAAAGATCATAGAGATACGAAACAGGCTGCGGGCCGCACATGATCGTCAAAAGAGTTACGCTGATGTGAGGCGTAAACTGTTAGAATTTCAGGTTGGGGATAAGGTCATGTTGAAAGTCTTGCCATAGAAGGGCGTGATATGTTTCGGGAAACGCGGAAAACTAAACCTGAGATAACCGGTGGAAATTATGGACCGGAAGTCAAACAGTTGAAGCACAGAAGTATTTTGATCGTTAAGGTTCAATGGAATTCCAGAAGAGGTCGTAAATTCACTTGGGAGCGTGAAGATCAGATCCATCACAAGTACCCTCACCTCTTCTAAGGCACTTCGCTATCAGATAACACATACTGAATTCCAGGAAAAAATTCTTTTAATAGTGGAAGACTGTGACAACTGACATTTTCTTGTTAACATTTATGTATTAACTTAAACGTTTTATTCTAAACACGTGAATATTTGACTTTACGTATAACCGTTAGGTTATCCCGCGCATAACGAGAAACATATTCGAACGTATTTCGTCACTAGACTAAGTTTAGTCAATGTTAAAAGGTACATTATTACTCTCATGAGCATTATTTATAAGTCATTTGCATACGGTTTTACAAGTGTTACGTAAATCTTTCAAGTCTTACATTATGTTTCATGCATGCATGCACTATATACCCAACACCCTTCACCACCTTTGTGATAGTAATACAAGATACACATTTATTCAAAAATTAAGATTTCCTTCCCCTTTTTCACACGACCACACCCCATAACTGGCCACCCCTTGTGGTTAGCCCAACATTTGCTTTTGTGACAACCCGAGATTTTCCAGATATTCGTTTTCCAAGGAATTATGTCTGTTTTTCATTTACGAACTTTCATGAGCTCATTCGACGTGAAAACGAGAGATTATCTCACAAAACGTGAAAATTAGACACAACGCGTACTGGCACAACCGGCGATTTGATTTAACTTTGATATTATATACTAGAAATTAGTCGTGTGAACACTCGTTTTGATTGGAAAATCATTCTAAACACGATAGCGTAAATTTTGTAATTTTTATCGCATGTTTGCCAGTCCAAATGTGTCTCGAACTTAAATTTACTAAAGATTAGCAAAAATTACAGTTTGGTCCCTGAAGTGCAAATCACCCGCGCCCCTTGATTTTTCCAGATTGTGCATGTTTGGTCCTTTTGGTATTTTGCATTAAGATAAAAGAGTAAAATTGTTATTATGGTTTCATTACAAACCATACATTCACTTTGCAGCTTATCACCCTCCTCCTCCCAACCTCCGCCCACCACCTTACTCCTCCGTTCAGCCACCGTTTATGAAGACAAGGGTTTGTTTAATTTCGGGTTAGATCAAAAGTCACGACTACGGTTTTGGTTTCGGTTAGTGTTTTGGTTCGTATAAACACCACCACCTCGTCCCCTTTTCTTCTCTCGCTATTCTTTCTCTTGGTAAGTCGCCTGACACCTTAGGTGTTGTTTGTTTGTTAGTTAAGAGACTCTAAGTCTGAATCTGATTCGCACATCTGAATCTGAATGTGTGATTGAAAAATCTGAATCTGATTCCAATGTAATATGAATAAGTGTTTGAGAAATCTGAATCTGACTGATATAAAAGTGTTTGTTTTTTGTAAAATTATTTGAAGGTGTTAGACATTAAGAGGTGTTAAGACACCCCTCAACATCTAGTTCAATAAGATGTTTTTACCTCTTAACACCTCTTAATGATCATAAAAACAAACACTCTTAATCTTGACTGCCTCTTATTGCCTCTTAATGACAGGAAAAAAACAAACACACTTTTTTGTCTAAACATCTGATTGCGTCTGACTGGGTCAGATTAATATGTTATTAAGAGGTTTTTCAGAAAAACAAACGCAACCTAAATCTTTACAAGTAATTCTTGAGTTAAAACCGTATATGAATCGATTATTTTTAGTGTTTCGTGGATAAAGCTCGTATAGAAATGATATGATGCAAACTCGTGTGGTGAGCTTTTGTTAAGATGAATACAAATCATTTTATATCACTTTTATGGTTATAAACCGGGCTAAAAACGTAATGAAAAACCTTTCATGGGTTAAACATTTGTTAAAAACAGTTTTGATATATTGTTCGTGTGGTAACAGTTAATAAAAAAATATATATGTATTATGAATATTTATGTGTATTGCTATCCATATACCTTAACCTTTCACCTTTTGTATTCCCTCAATAATGGTTGTATTAAATACTTTGATTGTTAGAACCCTATAAATAGAGGTTCATATTGTAGTTTGTAATCACTCAATGAAAATGCATTCCACAATCTCTCAATTCTTCTAGCTTATACTTCTTGTCGATTATCATTATTTCGTAACACGTTATCAGCACGATTGTCTCCAAGTACGATCCTCGATACTAATCGGTAAATCTTGATGTCTATTTACTCATTAATGTGGTATGCATTATGATACGATACAATGTCCCATATAATGACCCACTCGTTAAGATCAGTCCATTCATAATCCGAGTCCAAGTCTTTAGGAAGGATTGGTTCACTGGTTATTTTATTGTCACATGCATTTTTAGAAGAAGTCTACATGCACGTTAGAGTTTGTTGGTTACATGCATGAGTTAAGGATGAATAAAGGGTGCACTATTGTTCCCACTTATCCATGACTCCACGTTCTGTTAGTTATTCCACATGTTTAGGAAAGCTTTGTATTTCTTTTCAGTATTTATAGTGTAACTTTGCATTGAATGAAACAGATCAGAAAAATTGGCTCAAAAGTCTCTTGTTCATTTTCTTTATTTCTTGGAGATTGACTACCTCAAGTAGTCCCTATTAATTTGGTGCTTTCATTCATCTTACTCATGGCTCCCAAACGTGACCCACCTCCTCTTGAAGAAGCCTTGGCTGCCCTGAACGAAACCTTAAAACAAATCCTTCATGTCACCACTGCTACCTCTGAAAAACAGGATATTATTGTCAACCAACTAGCTCACCACTTTGAACAAAACAACAATCTCATTACCACCCTACAAAAACCCGAATCATCCCACACCAAAAACGATAACACACCACCACAGACTCACACCACTACGGTTCATGGCTTACAAATTCGACCCCAAAAATCACTCTTCCAATATTCGACGGTTCCAACCCCCTTGATTGGCTTTTCCAAGCCGATCAATACTTTTCTTTCTATACTATTGCTCCACACCAACGCCTACCAATTGTTGCATTCCACTTATCAGGGGACGCACTCAGTTGGTATAAATACCTTGTGAACAATAACCTCCTTACGACATTGGATAACTTCACCCGTGCACTTGAAACCCGGTTTGGTCCCTCTTCATACGATAATCACCAGGCCACCCTTTTTAAACTTTGTCAAACATCCACTGTCACGGCTTACCAAACAGAATTGGAAAGGTTGAGCAATTGCGTTGTGGGTCTTTCCCCGCAAGCTTTACTTAATTGTTTCATATCGGGTCTTCGCCACGATATTCAACAAGAGTTAACCATTCTTCGCCCACAAACTGTCACACAGGCAATTGGTTTGGCCAAGCTTATTGAAGACAAACTTCATGCTCAAACCTTTGATAGTCCAAAGCCCATTGCCTCTTCGAGTCCTACATCACAGCTTATGTCATCGACCCAACCTTTGTTGGATACTACTCTCCCTCAAACTCAATCACTGTCGATTAAGAAACTAACCTCCGCTGAAATGCAGAAAAGACGCTCTGAGGGACTTTGCTACAATTGCCCGGAAAAGTACCAACCTGGTCACCGTTGTAAACCACCACAGTTTCTTCTCCTTCAATCAGGATTCGAACCCGCACCCGCCACAGAAGACCCACGATGGGGGTTGTTTACGGTTGACTACGACAATGCAGGACCTTGAGGACAAGGTCAATCTTCACGAGGGGAGTATTGATACAATACAATGTCCCATATAATGACCCACTCGTTAAGATCAGTCCATTTATAATCCGAGTCCAAGTCTTTAGGAAGGATTGGTTCACTGGTTATTTTATTGTCACATGCATTTTTAGAAGAAGTCTACATGCACGTTAGAGTTTGTTGGTTACATGCATGAGTTAAGGATGAATAAAGGGTGCACTATTGTTCCCACTTATCCATGACTCCACGTTCTGTTAGTTATTCCACATGTTTAGGAAAGCTTTGTATTTCTTTTCAGTATTTATAGTGTAACTTTGCATTGAATGAAACAGATCAGAAAAATTGGCTCAAAAGTCTCTTGTTCATTTTCTTTATTTCTTGGAGATTGACTACCTCAAGTAGTCCCTATTAATTTGGTGCTTTCATTCATCTTACTCATGGCTCCCAAACGTGACCCACCTCCTCTTGAAGAAGCCTTGGCTGCCCTGAACGAAACCTTAAAACAAATCCTTCATGTCACCACTGCTACCTCTGAAAAACAGGATATTATTGTCAACCAACTAGCTCACCACTTTGAACAAAACAACAATCTCATTACCACCCTACAAAAACCCGAATCATCCCACACCAAAAACGATAACACACCACCACAGACTCACACCACTACGGTTCATGGCTTACAAATTCGACCCCAAAAATCACTCTTCCAATATTCGACGGTTCCAACCCCCTTGATTGGCTTTTCCAAGCCGATCAATACTTTTCTTTCTATACTATTGCTCCACACCAACGCCTACCAATTGTTGCATTCCACTTATCAGGGGACGCACTCAGTTGGTATAAATACCTTGTGAACAATAACCTCCTTACGACATTGGATAACTTCACCCGTGCACTTGAAACCCGGTTTGGTCCCTCTTCATACGATAATCACCAGGCCACCCTTTTTAAACTTTGTCAAACATCCACTGTCACGGCTTACCAAACAGAATTGGAAAGGTTGAGCAATTGCGTTGTGGGTCTTTCCCCGCAAGCTTTACTTAATTGTTTCATATCGGGTCTTCGCCACGATATTCAACAAGAGTTAACCATTCTTCGCCCACAAACTGTCACACAGGCAATTGGTTTGGCCAAGCTTATTGAAGACAAACTTCATGCTCAAACCTTTGATAGTCCAAAGCCCATTGCCTCTTCGAGTCCTACATCACAGCTTATGTCATCGACCCAACCTTTGTTGGATACTACTCTCCCTCAAACTCAATCACTGTCGATTAAGAAACTAACCTCCGCTGAAATGCAGAAAAGACGCTCTGAGGGACTTTGCTACAATTGCCCGGAAAAGTACCAACCTGGTCACCGTTGTAAACCACCACAGTTTCTTCTCCTTCAATCAGGATTCGAACCCGCACCCGCCACAGAAGACCCACGATGGGGGTTGTTTACGGTTGACTACGACAATGCAGGACCTTGAGGACAAGGTCAATCTTCACGAGGGGAGTATTGATACAATACAATGTCCCATATAATGACCCACTCGTTAAGATCAGTCCATTTATAATCCGAGTCCAAGTCTTTAGGAAGGATTGGTTCACTGGTTATTTTATTGTCACATGCATTTTTAGAAGAAGTCTACATGCACGTTAGAGTTTGTTGGTTACATGCATGAGTTAAGGATGAATAAAGGGTGCACTATTGTTCCCACTTATCCATGACTCCACGTTCTGTTAGTTATTCCACATGTTTAGGAAAGCTTTGTATTTCTTTTCAGTATTTATAGTGTAACTTTGCATTGAATGAAATAGATCAGAAAAATTGGCTCAAAAGTCTCTTGTTCCTATTCTTTATTTCTTGGAGATTGACTACCTCAAGTAGTCCCTATCACATTATGTGTCGTACATTTTGTTAGTTTGTCTTATAATACATTATAACCAGTTTGTATTATTCAATTTGCTTTGAACGAATAACAATGACTTTCAATTATATCATGAAGTAAACGTAGTTGTACGTATTAATATGTGTTTGCTTTTGGGCTACTCAATGTATGGGCCTAAGTTTTGTACTGGTGATAACTAAAGCTTTGTATGTTATCAATGATTTTTTTAAAACTATTTTGATTTATTATGTTTCAAATTGTATCAACTGTATACATTTATATTGTATTACCAATTGTTGTATGTACTCGTGATTAGCTCTAAATGTATGTCTTCATTTAGTATGGTTAGTTAAAATATTTTGTTGCTTTGTCCACTTATGGTATCCATAATATTCTTTGTGTTTGTATCTCTATGGTAATCTTTTTTCTTTGTATTGTATACTCCGTATCTAATATTGTTCTTTACTAAATCATTTGTTTGTCATATGTGGACTGGTTTTGACCTTTAATGTTATATGTAATTGTTATTTCATAAGGTGTAATTTTGTATGATGGTTACTGTTATAAAACATCAAATATGGAGTTAGAGATGTATTCTTATAAGGCTATACTTGTCGAATCAATATGTAATTTTATAAGTGTAATGCCTGTTAACTGTATAATAATTAGCTTTAATGTAATGTGTTAGTGTCATGTGTGTATGTTTTTTTTGCTTAATTAGTGTTCTTGCATCTATATATTTTTTTATATAACAATTCGTATATATATAATTGTTATGATGCCTTACCGTATTGTATGACGCTTACCGACTATTTTGCAAATGAGTAAATGTTAACTTTCATATACTTGATAATATAGCTAGTCATGTTGAATCTTGCGAAACTTGATTTTTTGGCTTTGGACATAACTGGACAAAACTATTTGTCTTGGGTTCTGGATGTCGAGATACACCTTGCGGCTAATGGTCTTGGCGATACAATCAAAGCGGGAAAGGAAACAACTGTTGAACAAAAGGCTAAGGCAATGATATTCCTACCCCATCACCTCCATGAGAATTTAAAATATGAATATCTTACTATTAAGGACCCACATGTCTTTTGGAATCATTTGAAGGACAGATATGAACATAAAAAAAACAGTGATTTGCCGAGAGCCAGCTATGACTGAGTTCATTTAAGGTTCCAGGATTTTAAAACAGTGAGTGAATATAATTCTGCTATGTTTAAAATTACCTCCCAATTAACTTTATGTGGAGAAAAAATCACTGATGAGGAAATGCTTGAAAAAACATTCTCTATATTTCATGCCTCTAATTTACTATTGCAACAACAGTACCACGAAAGAGGCTTTAAAAAGTATTGTGATTTGATTTCGTGCTTACTTGTCGCGGAACAAAACAATGAATTATTGATGAAAAACCATGAGTCACGTCCAACTGGATCCGCTCCACTTTTGGAAGCAAATATGGTATATAGAGGTCGCGGTTGTGGATCTGACCGTGGACGAGGACGTGGCCGTGGTGTGGCCGCGGCCAAGGGCGTGGTTTTGGTCGAGGTAATTATCATGGTTTTCAGTCAGGGAATACAAGTGGTCACAAAAAGTGGCAAGAAAAAGGAAAAATGATAAAAAATGATGGAGGTGAAAAAAAAATGTGCCATAGAAAGTGCATGTTATCGATGTGGTGGTGCTAATCATTGGGCCCGTGCATGTCGCACACCTAAACATTTGGTGGAACTCTACCAACGATCTCAAAAGAAGAAAGGAAAAGGGTCGAAGTTAACTTTGCATATGATGAAGGAAAATTTATAGCCTTGATATCGATAACCTCGGTATTGACAACCTTGGTGTTCCAGAAGACCAAAATGATAACACTCATTTGGATGTGAGTGATTTCCTCACAAACGAGTGATCTATAAAGCCAATAATAAGAGTGTCAATAAAGCCAAGAATAAAATGTCTTCACGTTGATGTTGATCTTGTTTTTGTTTCATTTATTTTATTTCAAGTTACCTATGTTGTCCTATGAGACGTATTTTATCTACTCACTTGGCTTAATAAAACATGTTATTTCCTTTTAATTATTCACTTAAATACTTTACTTATATTATGTGTTTTATTTTGAAGAATATGGATCGTGTGGCACAACTTATTATTGATGATGAAGACATATGTCTAGTGGATAGTGCAACCACACACACAATACTCAAAAAGGAGAAATATTTCTCACACTTGAACCTACAAGAATCAAATTTTAGTACTATCTCGGGTAGTGAAAAACTAATAAAAGGTTATGGAAAAGCACATATATTATTACCCGAAGGTACAATGTATAAAATTGACAATGCACTATTTTCCCCCATGTCTCAAAGGAATTTATTAAGTTTTAAAGATATTCGTCAAAATGGATATCATATTGAGACTACAAATGAAGGACATGATGAGTACCTTCATACTACAAATATGATTTTGGGTAAAAATAAAGTGTTAGAAAAATTACCCGCATTTTCATCCGGGTTGTATTACACTAAGATTAATATTGTTGAAACAAATGCGGTCATAAATAAAAAACTGGTTGACCGAGAGAAATTTATCATTTGGCATGACCGGCTAGGCCATCCCGGATCATTAATGATGCGAAAAATAATAGAAAATTCAAAAGGACACCCATTAAAGGACCATAAGGTTTTAGAAACGAAAGATATTACATGTGTTGCTTGCTCACAAGGTAAATTGATCACGCGCCCATCACCAGCTAAGATAGGGAAGGAATCCCTTAATTTTCTGGAAAAAATCCAAGGGGATATATATGGGCCCATACATCCACCTTGTGGACCATTTAGATACTTTATGGTTTTAATCGATGCATCTACTCGATGGTCACATGTGTGCTTATTGTCAAGTCGCAATATGGAGTTTGCGAGATTACTTGCTCAATTAATAAGACTGAGAGCACATTTTCCAGATTATCCTATAAAGACAATACGTTTGGATAATGCTGGTGAGTTTACATCCCAAAACATTTAATGACTATTGTATGTCTATTGGGATAAGTGTAGAACATTCAGTAGCTCACGTTCATACACAAAATGGGCTTGCTGAGTCTTTTATCAAGTGGATTCAGATGATTGCAAGGCCCATGATTATGAAAGCAAAACTACCAGTTTCTGCTTGGGGCCACGCTGTTTTACATGCAGCAACACTAATTCGTATCAGGCCAACGAGTCACCATACTTACTCCCCATTACAATTGGTTTTTGGTCAGGAACCAAATATTTCCCATCTAAGAATTTTCGGTTGTGCAGTACATGTCCCAATTGCTCCACCACAACGCACAAAAATGGGACCTCAAAGGAGAATGGGAATATATGTTAGGTATGATTCACCATCTATAATTAGATATATAGAGCCATCAACGGGGGATTTGTTTACGGCTCGATTTTCTTATTATCATTTTTATGAGTCATATTCCCAACATTAGGGGGATAAAAAAAAAACAGCTGGGAAGTGATATAAGTTGGAAAGAATTATCATTATCTCATCTTGATCCTCGAACAAAAGAATGTGAACAAGAAGTTCAAAAGATAATTCATTTACAAGGGTTAGCAAATCAATTACCAGACGCATTTACTGACCTTAAAAGAGTAACCAAGTCACATATACCAGCTGTTAATGCTCCTGTCAAAATTGATGTTCCTAAAGAACATTCAGAATTTGCTAATGAGTCTAAGGTACGCCTAAAGCGTGGTAGACCAGTCGATTCCAAAGATAAGAATCCTCAAAAGAAAAAGGGAGCCTATAATCAGGATGGTCAAGTCGAGGTTAAAGAAACACCATAAGGGTCCTCTATAAGGACATTAGACATGACGGTTCAAGATGAACCTCGGGTACCCGAAAATGAAGATATCTGTTGGGAATAATCTGTTACCACGGATAGTTGTGGTTTACACTGCTCGGATTAACACTAGCAGTGGAAACGTATTACCACTGCTGGTACATTATTACCACTGCTATTAGATAATGTTTAGATGAACGCGTCTAGATAAGTATAGAATAGATTTCGTGTATATTCTATAATGTTAGCTTTATACTTATCTTGTAAAGGACTCTTTGTTGTATAAAAGGAGGTTCTAGGTCATTGTCTTACGTACGTGTCTAATTACCTACGTATTACTCACAAAGGCTTCAAGGTGTAACCCTAGTGATAAGCTAAGATCACTCGTATTATTTATCAATAATATTGGAGCTTAAGTTTTGTGTTTAATCTGTGTTTACATACAATACATCATACAATCCATCTTCTAAGTATTACTAAGTAAATTTCGCGTGCTTAATAATATCATACAAAATATCATTGACACAAGGTGTGTGTCCAGATCCATCAAGTGGTATCAGAGCGAAGGTTCTGATATTTTGTTTTAGAAGATCAAAGGAATAAGCTTAACCTACTCACTCAATTCAATGGAGATGGAAAACAACCAGTCCAACTCTTCTACACCAAGGCTACCTAAGCTCAAACTTAATGAGTTTGAGATGTGGAGGATACTGATTGAGCAATACTTTCTCATTCAGGACTATGCTCTTTGGGAGATCATTCAAACTGGTGATTCTTTCAAGCTTGTGACTAGTACTGTGAAGGTTGGTGACACAGATGTTGTGAAAGTTTCTGTACCTGAATCTAGTATTGAAAAAGCTTGCAGGAAGAATGATCTTAAGGCTAGAAGTTTGTTGCTGATGACTCTTCCTAGAGATCAGATCATTGCATTCAGCAAGTACATGACTGCTAAAGAACTGTTTGAAGAGATTTGCTCAGTGTTTGGTGGTAATGATGCTACAAAGAAGACACAAAAGACATTGTTGAAGCAAAGTTATGAAAACTTCTCTGCTTCAAGCAATGACTCAGTTGATAGCATCTTCACCAAACTATAGAAGATTGTTACACAACTGACTGTGTTTGGCATTGAGGTAGAAAAGGAAGACCTCAATTTGAAGTTTCTAAGAAGTTTGCCTTCAGAGTTTCAGACTAATGTTACTGTGTGGGAAAACAAATCAGACATAGAAACAATGAAGCTCAATGACCTTTACAACAACTTCAAACTTATTGAGCAAAGGTTAAAGAAGGCAGGGAAACTTGCTACAAGCTCTAGTAACTTGGCATTATTGTCAACCTCTGTTGACAGTGATGATTCTGAAGATGACAGTGATGATGATGTTGCCATTGCTGGTTCTAAAGTTTCCACTGGTAATGTTAATGTTACCACTGCAGGTTCAAAGAAGAAGGTTGCTAGTATTGGAGATCCTACCTTTTATGCTTTCATATCCATACAAGTTGATGGCTCTATCTTAACTCATGAAGACATAGAGCAAATTGATGAAAATGACTACGAGGAGGTGGATATAAAATGGCAGATAGCTCTTCTTAGCATGAGGGCTAGGAAATTCTACAAGAAGACTGGCAAGCCTATTCACATCAATGGGAGTGAATGATGAGTGTGTAAATACTCATCATTTTTGTACCATTTAAACTGCAAATTCATCTGAAAACACTCAGAAACACATCAAAATGATCAAAATATCACAAATCAGTGTTTTATGTGTTTTAAATGCAAAAATATCAAAATCAGATGAAAAACATATCAAATTTGCAAAAATTGCAGTTTCAGTCCCCCAAGTTTCAAAAATTGTCAAAAACAGTCCCTGAGCACATAATTTCAAAAGTAAAGTCACCAAAGGTCCTTTTAAAATCAAAAGTTATCAAATTTAGTCCTTTGGTGAAAAACATAAAAAGTTTGAGAAAATTACAAGTTTGGTCCTCCAAGTTTCAAAATTGGCATAAATGGTCCCTGGAAAAATTGAAATTGACAAGTTTGGTCCTTGAATTATTGAAACTTGTCACTTATGGTCCCTTGGAACAACTTTTCAATTTGGCAGCTTTGGTCCCTCATTTTCAGAAAATTACACATTAGGTCCTTGTTTTAATAAACCTTTAAATACCTTTGACCTTGTCAAATATCAAATAGACCCCTGCCATAACCAAATTAAACCCCTGCCTAAACCCAGTGACCCCTTTCATTTTGAACCTTTGGTCAAAACAAGTCAAACGTCCAGTACCCGCCATACCTTATCCTTCTTCCCCAACTTGTGCCTGCAACTGCTACTCTCAACATATTCCCTCCCACCTCACCTTATCTCCTCAAAACCCACTCCTCATCATCACCCCTACTACTCCACCCCCCCCTAGTGCTATATCAGAGACAACAGGTCAAATGGGTTTTTCCCGCCAAAACAAAATCAAGGGCCAAAATGAAATCCAGACATCCAATGGTCAGGATTAGTGATGGGATTCACTCAGAAGAAAGAGAAAAAGGGTTTTGATGTATAAAAAGGGAAGAAGAAGGAGAAGCAAGGAGTAGTTAACTTTTATTTTTACAAGTATGTCGTTTTTAAGTTTCCCCCCTAGTGCTATATCAGAGACAACAGGTCAAATGGGTTTTTCCCGCCAAAACAAAATCAAGGGCCAAAATGAAATCCAGACATCCAATGGTCAGGATTAGTGATGGGATTCACTCAGAAGAAAGAGAAAAAGGGTTTTGATGTATAAAAAGGGAAGAAGAAGGAGAAGCAAGGAGTAGTTAACTTTTATTTTTACAAGTATGTCATTTTTAAGTTTTATGTTTTAATTAAGCTCTGCTTTGTAATTTAAACTTTCATTGTACTAAACTAAAGTTGTTAAGTCTATTACAATTCAATTTCAGTATCAATTTGAAGTTTATCCAAGTTTAATGTTTTTAAGATTTCTTATATATATGCAATTTCAAATTAACTAAAACCCAAGCTTCAAATAGCTTTGTCTCAATTTCTATAAGCTTATATAAACTTATAATAGCTTTTGTAAGCCTGTGATCAAGTTCTAAGCAAATTTGGCAAAGGTCAACAAAAGTCAACTGGGTGAGCATATGGTATTGGAAATGGTGAATGGGTGATTCAGAAGTTGAAATGGGTTGATTTAAGTTCAATGGGTTGGATAAATTAGGTTAGAGGTATCTTGGTTCACTGGTTTCAAGCTTTAGCAGTTTTGGACTCTTGTAAGTCATTTTCAAGTTTTTTATGCATATTGAGTATTTGTAGTTTAAGCTAGTTATAATCTGTTCTAATAGTTGTATTTTAGCTACATTAACTTAGTTTGATCAATAGTTTGTGTGTTTTTAGTGATAGAACAGTTTTAAACTTCACAACAGTTAGATAAGAGGGTGTTTGGTTCTGCTTAAATTTCTGTCTCAGAGGTTTGTGCAGTGGCTCATTCCTCTTGTTTCATGTTTGTTTGGTTTAAATATACCTAATTGAGTCAACATCTTGGGTCTGCTAGTACCAAAAGTCAATATCTAATTTAAACTTGTCTCAGATGCTTACTGTTGGATTTTAGGATTAGTAATCCATTGTTTTGTGTTAAGAATCACTAAATATTGCTGGCATTAGGTTTATAACATCATACAAACCCTATCTCAGCCATAAAATTAGATCCAAAGTTGGCAAAAGTCAAAGTTGCAGTTTTCATCAAAAGTCAAAAAAAAAAAAAAAACAGAAAATCTGTTTTGAGCCTAATTACAAGGATTTTTCTAGGATTCATATTTGGGTTTTAACAAGTGAGACTTGGCATTCTTAAAACTTCATCTGGTCCTTGTACTTATTACCATTTTTATTGATTTTTGCAATTTTTCTATAAGCTCTAAACAAGCTCTTGAACTTGGACCATATTCCCCTGCTCACTGAACTCAGTGAATACTGAGTTTTACTCAGTTTTTGCATCAAGTGTACAGAGCTCATAAGAGCTCACCATGGCCTCATTTTTGGTTTAAGTGATCTCACCCAGGTCCTCTCCAAGTTCCAAATCAAAGTTTTCAGTTTGAGCTTATTGATAAGCTTGTGCATGTGATTACACTTGGTACCCCTTTACTGTTTTTAAGCAAAATCAAAATCATCAAATCTGTGCTTAACTGCAAATAAGAGGTCTTGGGTTGTTAAAACTTGTTGCATTTTAGTTAATTTAGCTTGTCATAGCTTGTGTTTCAGTTTGGTAGCTTTTGGTAAGCTTTTGGCTAATTAAGTGCTTATTTCAATAAGCACTTCATTAGCAGTTCTTAATTTCTCCACTTAAGCACCTATTTTTCTATTTTTCCTTCATTCCTAATATTATTTTAGACTTTTCCTGAAATTTTCAGATTTTTCTAAGTAGTTTTGCTATTTTTCTCAATTTAAATTAGTTTTTAATCATTTTTAAATAGCTTTTAATATAAAAAATTAGAAAAAGGTTCAAAAAAATAATTTTTCAATTTTATTAGGGTTAGATAAATATAAAAAGTAAAAAAAGTAATTTTATAGATTTTTCATAGTTCATTTGGTAATTTTTAGTAATTTAATTAGTTTTTAATAGTTTAAAATCCATAGAAAATAGAAAAATAGTCACAAAAATACAAAAATAGTTTTGAAAAGTCTATTTTGATATTTTAGACTTTTCCAAGTGTTAATCTTCTTTTTCTAGCCTAATTTCCTATTTTCTTATATTTTAGGTAATTAATTAATAGTTTTTAATTAGATAATTAGTTTTAAAAATAATTTTCTTTTTCTATAAATTTTCTTTTATCATTAGGATTGTAAAAACATCATTTTCATATTTTTAGGGTTAATATTGATCTAGTTTCACTTTTTATTTTGTACGTTTACGTTATTTTGATTTAAACGTACGTTTTAGGTTTTAAACGTTCATCACTTTAAAAATAGTGATAGCGTTTATTTAATAGATTTTATCTTTTTTCATTTTCTTTAATTTGCATTTAAGCCGTTTTTATCTGTTGGCTTATTTCTGTAGTTATAATCATAATATCATTCAGATCCATTTTCTGTTCAAATTTCCCGATCACTAAAACGTTTGATAATCCATTGCACAACTCGCTGGGACTTAACGACCCGGGGAAACACTGTACTCCTCAGATCTTAATTGCATTGGTTGTTGAGCAGTTTTTAGTCTTTTAGACTTGACTGTTTAGCACCGATCAGTGAAACTGGAGGCTTTGATAAGAAGAAAGTTGATTGGTCTCCAGACAGTCAAGTTTATCACACAAGCTAACCACTTGTGAATGGTCAATCGTAATAAACTTCAAACAACTCAGAAACCAATACAATTAAGATCTGGAGAGTATAGTGTTTCCACAGGTCGTTAAGTCCCACGGAGGATTAATGGTGTTTGAACAAATTCAGATGTCGAATAATCACTAAGGATAGTGATCAGTAAGGATTTTGGAATATAATTACACTACTGATTGATTGGAATGTATTTGGATACAGAATTGATAAACACAACAATCAGATAAGACAAACGTAAATACGTACGATTAATAAACTACGTAAACGTACCAAATAAAACGTGAGTTTTAAGAAATAAAAGACCTACAAATATGAAAATGATATTTTTGGAATCCTAAAAATAAAAGAAAATTCTTAGAAAAAGAAAATTATTTTTAAAACTATTTATTTAATTATTATTAATTAAAAACTATTTTTAACTATTTAATAATATCCTAAAATATAAGAAAATAGGAAATAAAGCTAGAAAAGTGAAATTATGACTTAGAAAAATCTAAAATATTATAAAAGTTATTTTAAAATTGAAAATATATTTTTTACACTTTTTATCTATTTATTATTAATTAATTACTATTTAAAATACACTTAAATACAAGAAAATATAAAATTAACCTGGAAAAATAAAATTTTAACTTGGAAAAATCTAGAATATTATAAAACTAATTTTAAAACTGAAAATATATTTTTTATGTTTTTTTATTTATTTATTACTAATTATTTAATACTTTTAACTATTTTAAATTCTAATAAATACTAAACAAGATGAGAAAATTATGAAACTTTTTCTAAAAATATATTATGATGACAGAAAACTAAGAAAATTATAAAAACACAAATTTCTTAATAATAAGCTGAAAAGAAAAATCAAAAAGCTAATTTATATTAAATAAACGCTATCACTATATTTAAAATGATGTTTTTGTGGTTTTTATTTTTGAAAACTATTATACTACTGATTATAAGAAACTTTAATGAAAACAAAAATTTTATAACTCAAAAATAAGATGTTTAAAACTTAAAAAGCTTAACAGTTTGGATTATGAGCTTATTTTGAAGATTTAAGCTCAAACAAGCTTCAAAGCTAGAACCAAAGGTGTATTAAGCTATAAACAAGCTAAAGTAACTTAAGTGAAGCTAAAAAGCACAAAGATATACACTGAAAAGCTAGAAATAAGCAAATAAGCACTTATGCTAAACTGAGAAATGGACAGATCTAAAAGCCTGTTGCAGCCCTATCAAATAAGCTACAAAGTGGAATTTTAAGCTTGGGACCTTAAGATGGCTTGGTTAGCTTTCCAAAGAACTAAAATTCACAAGTTGAGGTTCAATTATGAGCTTGTGACAAGTTTGTGAAGATGGTAGCAAAGCTGTGCACAGGGCACACTTTTTGAAAAGGGGTTCAAAAGAAGCTAAATAATAAGCACTGAATAAGCTGATTAAAAGTGAGCTAATATTTTTCTAATTAAGTTAAGCAGCTAAACTTTAATATCCCAAAAGCTTATATCCTAAATCTTAATATTATGTCCTATATAAAATTATCCATTTTATTCAAAAACGACTATATTGAAAAGTTTGACTTTTTATTAAAACCAAATAAGTTGACTAAAATGAACTTTGAATTGATCCTAAGCACTGATTATGATGTATTAAGGTGTATTAAGACTTATTTGATCAATATTATCAACTTATAAGCATGAAAACAAGATCATGAAACATAAAAATCCAACAGTTAATGATCAAGGTGTGATCAAAGGATATTTTGACTTTTTTAACAAATGAACACTGGTTTTCTTTGTTTCACTAAGCTATTTAGACCAAATGTGATAAACAACAACCAATAACACTGTCTTGAACACCCTTTAACTTAGTTAAACAAGCTAATCCAAACAGTTCTAATTGAGACTGTTTTGAAGATTTTCAATTGATTCCAAAGATCAAGACCATGAAATTGATTGCAGACCTTATATAATCATTTACTAAGACTAAAGAAACATTAAACAAAAACAATAACAACATTAAACTAAGAAATGACAATTATACTAAATTAACTCTTAAATTAAAATTTTTGCTAACTATAAATTAAAGAGAACAAGCAACTGGTTTTAATGCTTAATTATACTTAACTAATACTAATGAACATGAAGACACAAAGATTTAAGCTTATGAATACTTAAACAGTGAAATGCAAGAATAGCTTATAAAGGCTTACAACTTGTATTGAGATGAAAACACAGAACAAGGTCCAAAGATCACCCCTATTAGCTTACCACTAAGCTTCTAAACCCAAGGCAATCCAAGATTTACCCTGCTCCAGCTTTGATCACCATCTCCATGGATTTTTGTATTTTTAACTAATTTTTTTGGTATTTTTGTTATTTTTCTCTTTTTGATTCTAAACTGATTTTAAAGGTTTCTAAAAGCTTAAATAAGCTTTCTGAGGAGCTTATGTTGGCTTATCAGTCCTTAATAACAACTAACAACATCATTAGAACACATTGAGATTTTGAACAAAAGTAAGATTTTGCATAAACAGAAAATAAGACTTAAACTTGAAATTGATTATCACAAAAGCTTTATTGTACACTGGAAACTTGAAATACAAAGTTCAAAAGCTAAAACATACACTGAAATTTAAATTTAAGCTAAAACGACATAAGATAAACTAAATTACACTTGATAACTTTTTACATTGCTTCTTCCTCCTTTATAAAGATCTTTTTGGAGCTTGTCGACATCTCTGAACATATCCCACTCATTTCCTGCCATTGGATTGGTCAATATCATCAGAATCGTCCATGTGTAGATTTGGCGCCAAAATAGTCAAGAGCAGGTTTTTGGCATTTAAAGAAGTTTGGGAGGTTGTAGAGGTGGAGGGGAGTGGGTATACAAGTGGAAAGACAGGTGGAAATGTGGAAAAGATGGAAAAACCACCTCTGGTTTTGGTTTTACAGGCGTGAGGAAGGGGATAAACAGTGACTGTGGTTTGGGCGGGTTTGACTATATTTGACTGTTTGATATAATAAGTGGGGGTTCATGTGGGGGGTCACAGGGTTAATTGGCAGGGGTCTTTTGTTTTGGCTAGGGATCAAAATACACAAAAGGGCCGTTTGGTTTGTTATTATTATAAGGACCAAGTTTGCAATTTTTGCAAAATTCAAGGACTGAAACTGTAATTTCTACAAAATTATCACAAGGACCAAAATTGACAAACTTAAATAGTACAAGGACCATATTTGATTATTTTACATTTTTAAATATCCAAGGACTATTTTTGACACTTTTGTAAAGTTTAGGGACTAAAGTTGTAATTTTGCAATTTTTAAACTTTGAAGGGTTTGTTTTAACAACTTTTGAATCCCATGGACCTTAAATGATATTTTACTTTATTTTGATTTACCAGGGACTAAATTTGACAACTTTTGAAACTTGGGGGACTAAAACTGCCAACTATGCAAACTTGATACGTTTTTCATCTGATTTTGATATTTTTGCATTTAAAACACATAAAACACTTATTTGTGATATTTTCATCATTTTGATGCATTTCTGAGTGTTTTCAGATGTTTTTGGCATTTTAAATGGTACAAAAATGATGAGTATTTAGACACTCATCAATCCCCCACACTAAGATATTGCTAGTCCCTAGCAATGTTTTGAGAAAAATTAATGGATTTCATCTCTTTACCAAAAGCCATTACTTCTGGAGTAGCCAATTGTTTTAGTTCAAGTAAGAACCTTGGTACAATGATAACCAAATGATTTTGAGCAAATCACCAGCTTTCAACGGTTTTGATTTGTCTTTACCAGAAGCCGTTTGCTTCTGGACTAGCCAACTCTTAGATAAATTATCAATATTATCTTTGGTGAGCTGATTACCAATTATGGTTTTCCAACTGCCTTTACCACAAGCCATAAACTTGCGGGCTAGCCAACTTTTCACTAATTAAAGATATGGTGAGCTGAACACTATACAATTTTGGGCAAATTGCAAGCCATAAACGGATTTGAGATATCTTTACCAAGAGCCGTTTGCTCCTGGATTAGCCAATCCTTATGTGGGTTAGACATGGCGGACTGATTACCATTTGCTGAGTAAGTGAAAAACACTTACTCCAAAAAAAATTTTGGCCAAAAACGGGGGAATTGGGTGGAATAATTACATGATAAAATTCGTGAGAATTCCCCCCCACACTAGAAATGAATATTGCCCTCAATATTCAAAGTCCCGGCGGTTATGCCGAAACAAAGAACGTAAAAGGGAAATACTAAGGCCATAATTTTATTTTTTATATATACACATTTTTTATTTATTTTTTATTTAGAGACTTATATACAACAGCGGGGGGCAACTCCCCCACACTAGGGTGATAGAAAGTAGAAAGAAGTCAGAAATACGGGTGAAAACCCATATAATGTGCTACTGTTTTTGATTCCCGAGTCGCTAGCTTGACTCGATCCCCGCATTCATTGGTTCATGGGGAAAGCAACGTGGAAAACCAATCTCGATCGGACTTTCATTCACAGTTTTAGTAAACATATGAACATTAGAAAGTTCCACACCGACGAGATACAACCGGTATTTTTAATAGTAAAAACTATAAAGGATAATACCGGGGTCAAAGATGGTGTCCTCATTCCCGAAAGAGAAAAGGGAACGAGCAACCACACCATCCGTGAAGAATGGAATAAAGATGTGCATCACAATGCATGTCCATTCCTCATCAGTAAGAAGCAAATCACCATGTTTGACATTTTTAAGCTTAAAATTGAAGCTTTTATGGTGATTGTCAATAAGATGTCCGGGAGGGAGGGTTGGAGACGATTCTTCGTTTAATAAACTTTCAAGAAAAAGGATGCCCCCCTCTGAATCCAAGTAAGTATCATCAACCCCTGTTGGAATTGACTCATCACTTAGAAAAGCATCGACTTCATTCCAAAAGTTGTCATCTTCCTCATCCGGTGTGAGAGAAGAAATGGAATAGTCGGAAACAATTGGATCAAGAGATGAAATGGATGATGGATCATTTGAAGAGAATTTAGTTTCATCCACAGAGTTAACAAACTCAATACGATAAACTGATTCCGGAGGTGGGACAAGTGGTGTGCTCTTAGAGCTAGCAATTTCCACTACTTCCGATAAAGTCTCCGATTCTAGATCATCATCATCAAGAACACTCTTGACTTCCTTGGTACAACTTTCAAACCATTTGTTTGAACCAGGGTTGATTTTCATAGCTTTTAGCTCAGCACGTTTTTGGTGACTCCTCTTAACCGTGAAATTTGAGAGTGTTGCATTGATTCTTTCAGATTTTTGATCAATTGTGGCAACACTATGTTTGGATAGAGGTTTGGAGTTCTGATTGATATTAAATGTGAGTTCTTCGTTGTCAACCCGTATGGTCAACTCTTCAGCAAATACATCAATTAGAGCACGGCTCGTTCTCAAGAAAGCTCTCCCTAAGATAAGGGGAACTCTAGGATCTGCATCAAAGTCTACTACAACAAAGTCAGTAGGAAAATGAAACTTCCCTACTTTTACCACGACATCCTCGGCTATCCCAAGTGGACGAGTTATTGTACAGTCCGCTAGCTCGAGTGTCATACAAGTAGATGTAAGTTTAGGAAGAGACAGTTTCTTCCATACTGAGAGTGGCATGAGGTTAATGCTTGCGCCAAGATCGGCCAAGGCTGAGCATTGAACCATCCCCAAGAAATCACACGGGATTAAAAACCTGCCAGGGTCTTCAAGCTTTTTAGGAAGCTTCTTGAGAAGGACCGCTGAGCATTGCTCATTGAGAGGGGTTTTAGCCATTTCAGATAACTTATCTTTGTTGCTCAGTAAGCCTTTAAGCGTGGATGCAAATTTGGGCATTAGAACGAGAGCATCAACGAAGCTTATATCAAAGTGCAGTTCATTGAAAATTTGGAAATTTTTTTCCATTTGCTCTTTGGTTTTGTCTTTGAGCTTCTCATCATGCAATCTTGATGGGTAAGGAAGTTGACTAGACTTTTGAGCCGGGACGGAAATCATTTCTGGCTCAGAATTTGTCTTCGGAACTTCGGGTTCCGGACTTAAAGCTTGGACTACCGAAGGTGGAACGTGTGCGGTACTTCGTGGGCTTGAGAAATGCACCTTGTCCGTTGTATCCTTGGTAACTTGACTCATTGCTCCTGGTGGAGGAGGCATTGGAGTCGAAGGTCCATTGTGCGTCTTAGGTTCACTTTCTACTACCTTTGGAAGAGAAGAAGAAGAGGTAGTAGGAATAGCGGGTCCATTGTATGAAACACCACTTCTGGTTGTGATCGCCTTTGCATCGCCCCTCGGGTTAGCGATCGTGTTGCTCGGAAGTTTTCCTGAGCCCGAGGGTTGATCATTTAAAGACTTCTTTAGATCAGCGATCTGACTGACCAACAACCTGTTCATTTCATCTTGGGATTTCATGAATTGCTTCAATAACTCATCAGATGATGGTCCAGTTGGAACAATGGCTTGAGTTTGATTAGGAAAATTATGGCCTCTAATGTTTGGATTAGGGCCTTGATTTTGAAAATTTCCTTGGTTAGGATTCATATTCCCATGAAATTGATTCCCTCGATTGAAATTGTTTTGATTAAGGTTTCCTTGATGTTGGAAACCTTTATTTGGTCCGGGATAGAAATTACCTTGGTTTTGATAACCTTGGTTCATTCTAGGTTGGTTCTGATTCCGGTTTTGTATGTTAGGATTCTGGTTAAAACCGGGTGGTGTCATACTGCTAGGTGCACGGTAGTGAGGATCAGCTTGTGGTCGGTATTGATTACCTCCTTGAAGTGAAGTACCGGCTATAGCATTGGCTTCAACCGGACTACCATCGGTGGCAGTACAGTTGTAGTATGCATGAGGGCCACCACAAGTAACACAAACTTCAACTTTCTTCACTTCACCATGTGATGGTGTCTGTGTGAAAGTGACTTTCTTTTGATTAGCAAGAACCATAGCCTGAACAATATCCGTGAGTTTGTCAATCTTAGCATCGGTGCTAGATGTACTCACGTGAGATGAAGTAGAAGGTCCAGCATTAGACTGAGATTGATATGTCTTTGTTCGGAAAGGGCGGACCTGGGACTTGTTTTCAATGATTTGCATGGCTTCTTTTGTGGTCTTGCTCAGGAAATTACCTCCCGCGGAGGCATTTAAAGAGTCTTGATTAGTCTGGTTCAGACCATTGTAGAAAGTATCCATTTGCATTAACTCGGTAAAACCATGATGCGGACACTTGCGAAGCAACTCTTTGTAACGATCCCATGCCTCACCGAATGATTCATCAAATCTTTGAGAAAATTTCATTATCTCATTCTTAAGACTTGTAGTTCGGGATGGAGGATAGAATTCGTTAACAAACTTGGTGACTAAATCCTCCCATGTCTCAATGGAACAAGGGGGTTGTTTCTCAAGCCAATTCCGGGCTTGTCCCTCTAGAGAGAATGGGAACAGAAGAAGCTTAATTGCTTCATGTGGGACATTCTTGTATTTGATGGTAGATGCAATCTTGTTAAACCATCGAATATGTGCATGAGGATCATCCCGATCAAAACCATAGAATTGGCTTTGGGTTACAAGATTAAGCAACCCAGTTTTGAGCTCGAAGGTATCAGCCACGATGGCTGGGACAATAATGGCATCTCCGTAACCCTCGATGGGTGCTTGGAGAAGCTCATTCATCGGTTTGTCTTCTGCCATTACGACAGGGGGTGGTTGTGCTAGACGTTCCTCAGTCACGGCTGAAGGAGCAGAACGTCCTCTACGTCTACGAGGAATATTTGCAAGCTCAGAAAGTGGACTTGTAGAACTGGAAGAACGAGTGCGCATGCACTAAGTATAAAAATCAGTTTTCAAAACAAATGCGAGGCAAAACGACAAGTGAACTTAAACCAATAATCACAAATGAAATGGCTTCTTTGAAAAAGGTACACCAAATCACAAGGACACAAAGGTAAGTTTTAAATCTTTTGTTCGGGAACTTATTAATGTTCACACCCCCAGTTGGTAGGTGTACTGCCTTGATTTGTGGTGGTTGATTTTTATGTATTTATTAAGTACCACTGAAAAGACGTAGGTATGGATTTGTGCTAAGGGTTTAAAAACTTTTTGACAATATTTTTGGTATCGTCTCGTTTAACCAAATCGTATCTCTTTAAGAATCACCTTAAAGGAAACACAAGCTAGAAAACGTTACGATTGTTTTGTTGTTTTATATATTTTGTTTGGTGTTGTTAACACTTTAGGAAAAGTGTTAATGAACTTTTTGAGTTTGATAAACTTTACAAAAAAAAACTGTTTACAAAAGTGGTATATGTGCAAGAATGGATCTGAAAAATGCTTAAAACACGCTTACAGCCTCCCCGGCAGCGGCGCCAAAATTTGATTGGTCTCCAGACAGTCAAGTTTATCACACAAGCTAACCACTTGTGAATGGTCAACCGTAATAAACTTCAAACAGCTCAGAAACCAATACAATTAAGATCTGGAGAGTATAGTGTTTCCACAGGTCGTTAAGTCCCACGGAGGATTAATGGTGTTTGAACAAATTCAGATGTCGAATAATCACTAAGGATAGTGATCAGTAAGGATTTTGGAATATAATTACACTACTGATTGATTGGAATGTATTTGGATACAGAATTGATAAACACAACAATCAGATAAGACAAACGTAAATACGTACGATTAATAAACTACGTAAACGTACCAAATAAAACGTGAGTTTTAAGAAATAAAAGACCTACAAATATGAAAATGATATTTTTGGAATCCTAAAAATAAAAGAAAATTATTAGAAAAAGAAAATTATTTTTAAAACTATTTATTTAATTATTATTAATTAAAAACTATTTTTAACTATTTAATAATATCCTAAAATATAAGAAAATAGGAAATAAAGCTAGAAAAGTGAAATTATGACTTAGAAAAATCTAAAATATTATAAAACTTATTTTAAAATTGAAAATATATTTTTTACACTTTTTATCTATTTATTATTAATTAATTACTATTTAAAATACACTTAAATACAAGAAAATATAAAATTAACCTGGAAAAATAAAATTTTAACTTGGAAAAATCTAGAATATTATAAAACTAATTTTAAAACCGAAAAGATATTTTTTATGTTTTTTTATTTATTTATTACTAATTATTTAATACTTTTAACTATTTTAAATTCTAATAAATACTAAACAAGATGAGAAAATTATGAAACTTTTTCTAAAAATATATTATGATGACAGAAAACTAAGAAAATTATAAAAACACAAATTTCTTAATAATAAGCTGAAAAGAAAAATCAAAAAGCTAATTTCTATTAAATAAACGCTATCACTATATTTAAAATGATGTTTTTGTGGTTTTTATTTTTGAAAACTATTATACTACTGATTATAAGAAACTTTAATGAAAACAAAAATTTTATAACTCCAAAATAAGCTGTTTAAAACTTAAAAAGCTTAACAGTTTAGATTATGAGCTTATTTTTGAAGATTTAAGCTCAAACAAGCTTCAAAGCTAGAACCAAAGGTGTATTAAGCTATAAACAAGCTAAAGTAACTTAAGTGAAGCTAAAAAGCACAAAGATATACACTGAAAAGCTAGAAATAAGCAAATAAGCACTTAAAAAAAAAGAAATGGACAGATCTAAAAGCCTGTTGCAGCCCTATCAAATAAGCTACAAAGTGGAATTTTAAGCTTGGGACCTTAAGATGGCTTGGTTAGCTTTCCAAAGAACTAAAATTCACAAGCTGAGGTTCAATTATGAGCTTGTGACAAGCTTGTGAAGATGGTAGCAAAGCTGTGCACAGGGCACACTTTTTGAAAAGGGGTTCAAAAGAAGCTAAATAATAAGCACTGAATAAGCTGATTAAAAGTGAACTAATATTTTTCTAATTAAGTTAAGCAGCTAAACTTTAATATCCCAAAAGCTTATATCCTAAATCTTAATATTATGTCCTATATAAAATTATCCATTTTATTCAAAAACGACTATATTGAAAAGTTTGACTTTTTATTAAAACCAGATAAGTTGACTAAAATGAACTTTGAATTGATCCTAAGCACTGATTATGATGTATTAAGGTGTATTAAGACTTATTTGATCAATATTATCAACTTATAAGCATGAAAACAAGATCATGAAACATAAAAATCCAACAGTTAATGATCAAGGTGTGATCAAAGGATATTTTGACTTTTTTAACAAATGAACACTGGTTTTCTTTGTTTCACTAAGCTATTTAGACCAAATGTGATAAACAACAACCAATAACACTGTCTTGAACACCCTTTAACTTAGTTAAACAAGCTAATCCAAACAGTTCTAATTGAGACTGTTTTGAAGATTTTCAATTGATTCCAAAGATCAAGACCATGAAATTGATTGCAGACCTTATATAATCATTTACTAATACTAAAGAAACATTAAACAAAAACAATAACAACATTAAACTAAGAAATGACAATTATACTAAATTAACTCTTAAATTAAAATTTTTGCTAACTATAAATTAAAGAGAACAAGCAACTGGTTTTAATGCTTAATTATACTTAACTAATACTAATGAACATGAAGACACATAGATTTAAGCTTATGAATACTTAAACAGTGAAATGCAAGAATAGCTTATAAAGGCTTACAACTTGTATTGAGATGAAAACACAGAACAAGGTCCAAAGATCACCCCTATTAGCTTACCACTAAGCTTCTAAACCCAAGGCAATCCAAGATTTACCCTGCTCCAGCTTTGATCACCATCTCCATGGATTTTTGTATTTTTAACTAATTTTTTTGGTATTTTTGTTATTTTTCTCTTTTTGATTCTAAACTGATTTTAAAGGTTTCTAAAAGCTTAAATAAGCTTTCTGAGGAGCTTATGTTGGCTTATCAGTCCTTAATAACAACTAACAACATCATTAGAACACATTGAGATTTTGAACAAAAGTAAGATTTTGCATAAACAGAAAATAAGACTTAAACTTGAAATTGATTATCACAAAAGCTTTATTGTACACTGGAAACTTGAAATACAAAGTTCAAAAGCTAAAACATACACTGGAATTTAAATTTAAGCTAAAACGACATAAGATAAACTAAATTACACTTGATAACTTTTTACATTGCTTCTTCCTCCTTTATAAAGATCTTTTTGGAGCTTGTCGACATCTCTGAACATATCCCACTCATTTCCAGCCATTGGATTGGTCAATATCATCAGAATCGTCCATGTGTAGATTTGGCGCCAAAATAGTCAAGAGCAGGTTTTTGGCATTTAAAGAAGTTTGGGAGGTTGTAGAGGTGGAGGGGAGTGGGTATACAAGTGGAAAGACAGGTGGAAATGTGGAAAAGATGGAAAAACCACCTCTGGTTTTGGTTTTACAGGCGTGAGGAAGGGGATAAACAGTGACTGTGGTTTGGGCGGGTTTGACTATATTTGACTATTTGATATAATAAGTGGGGGTTCATGTGGGGGGTCACAGGGTTAATTGGCAGGGGTCTTTTGTTTTGGCTAGGGATCAAAATACACAAAAGGGCCGTTTGGTTTGTTATTATTATAAGGACCAAGTTTGCAATTTCTGCAAACTTCAAGGACTGAAACTGTAATTTCTCCAAAATTATCACAAGGACCAAACTTGACAAACTTTAATAGTACAAGGACCATATTTGATTATTTTACATTTTTAAATATCCAAGGACTATTTTTGACACTTTTGTAAAGTTTAGGGACTAAAGTTGTAATTTTGCAATTTTTAAACTTTGAAGGGTTTGTTTTAACAAATTTTGAATCCCATAGACCTTAAATGATATTTTACTTTATTTTGATTTACCAAGGACTAAATTTGACAACTTTTGAAACTTGGGGGACTAAAACTGCCAATTATGCAAACTTGATACGTTTTTCATCTGATTTTGATATTTTTGCATTTAAAACACATAAAACACTTATTTGTGATATTTTCATCATTTTGATGCATTTCTGAGTGTTTTCAGATGTTTTTGGCATTTTAAATGGTACAAAAATGATGAGTATTTAGACACTCATCAAAAGTGGAATGCTTTAACTGCCACAAGTTTGGACATTTTGCTAGAGAATGTAGAAGACCAAAGACCAAGGACAACAGGTCTACTAGGTACAAGCAAAAGAAGGAACCAACTGTGGAAGAACCAAAGGCAATGTTGGCTATTGATGGTGTGAGCTATGATTGGAGTTTCATGGCTGATGAACAAGAAGAAGAACATTCAGATGCTGCTCTTGTTGCTACGGAATGGCTTTCTCTGACTCTGAGGTACAAAACTTTGAAAGTTGTTCTAAAACATGTAGGGCTGCTAGAGAAGTTGAAAGGCTTAATGATTTATATTCTAATGAAAGACAAGAGTTATATACTGCTAATTATACTGTGTCCAGATCCATCAAGTGGTATCAGAGCTACAAAACAAATGGTTGATCTTAAAAGGTACAAATCAAGTGGTATCAGAGCTACAAAACAAGTGGTACAGATACATAACCAAGCTTTGATGGGAGTTGATCTTAAAATGTGTATATCTGAGATACACAACAAATGGTTATTGATTCACCATGTCTAATCCACATAAGAATCAACTAGTCCAGAGCAAACGGCTACTGGTAAAGACTTGTCAAATCCGTTTATGGTTGATAGTTTACCAAAAACTATATGGTTATCAACTCACCATATTCTTTATGATTAAGAGTTGGCTAGTCCATAGCAAACGGCTCATGGTAAAGACATATCAAATCCGTTGATAGCTGGTAGTTTGCTAAAAACTATGACAAGAGCAGTCTAGTTTTAAATGATTTTATTTACCACTGCTCTTTGAAATTTTTGTGAAAAATTACCACTGCTAGTTCACAGTTTCCACTGACAGTGTTATTTTACCACTGTTGTTCTAGCCGTTACAACTGATTGTGTCAGTAACTTATTTTTTACTAGCCTTTAAAAGTAACCACTGATTTCCATATATATAGGGTTAAAATTTCAAGGAAATTATATTCTTTCCATATTGTGATACATACTTTCTAAAGACAATTTTTCTTGCGCAATAATTCTAAACCCTAACCCTATATATCTTTCTTTCTCAATTGGCTAGTTATTACTTCAATTCTTACTGACATAATATCGTTTTTCAACAAAAGTTTCTATGGCACCTTTGAAATTTGCAGATGAGCACAACCTAGTGGCCTACCTACAAAAGTCTAACGAGAAGAGTGGCCCTGTTTTTCATCAGATTGTGGACTTTCTCAATACCTCTCATATAAGGTATGCTTTGTTTTTAAAACCCACAATCTATATCTCTCAAATCAAACAATTTTGGACTTCTGCTAAGTCCATAACACTTGAGAATGGAGATACACATGAAACAGTGGATGCTCTAAGAGCCACTGTGGATGGGGTAATTATTGATGTTACTGAGGTATCCTTGAGGAGAGTTCTCCAATTGGGTGATCTCAATGGTTTCATCACATTACCTATGCCCGAAATTCATGATACTTTATCATCCATGAGGTATGATACCACTGATAAAAAGGCTACTTTCAAAAAGAGTGGTTTTTGTCCCCAATGGAGATTTTTGATTCATACTCTTTTACATTGTCTCAGTCCAAAGAAAACATCTTATTAGCAATTTAGTTCAACCATGGCTTACCCTTTGGTTTGTCTAGTCACTGATAAGATTTTTAACTGGTCAAATTATATTTTTACAAGTATGCAAGGAAATGTACAGAGTAAAACAAATTTTTTAATGTATCCAAGGTTTGTACAAGCAGTGCTAAATGAGTTTCAACTGCAACCCCATACTAATGTTTATAAAATCAGTTGTCTAAAGCCTAAAGTTTTTCAAAATTTAAACAAAGATGGCAATATGATTTTTACACCTCTCCTTCCTCAAATGCTTGCAAAGATTACAAATGAACAAAACACATGCATAATTAATGTTCCAAACATTGATTATACTCCACCAGTTTCTAACACCTATGAGAGAAGGTCTAAACAGCCAACTCCTCTCATGACAACACAGCAAGTTTCTGAACCTTTTGGTCTAGGAACAAGCAGTGGTGGTTCTAGACCTCAACCTAGTCCAACTAGGGAGGAATCTGAGCCTTTGACCCATGATTCACCTCTCCCAACAGGTAACACAGTTGGAAGTGATGAGGGCAGTGGGCAACAATTGGAATTGATGGTTCTGTATACACAGTTAGTTAAGCAGGTTGAATCTCTATAGAAGGACTTGGCACATGTCAAGAAGCAGCATGCCAAGGATATTACTCATTTACAAGAAGAGATTCAGACCTTGAAGGAAGAGTTGTAGGGGTTGAAAAAGCACAAGAAAACTGCAAAGTTGGTGATTTCATCTTCATCCTCACCTATTGATGGTGATTCAGCTGGTTTTGATAAAGATTTGGGTAATTCTCCCAAACAGGGGAGGAAAACAAGTGCTGAAACTCAGGGGAGGAAAATTGATTTTGAAGATGAAGGAGATTCTAGTAAAGGAGCAAAGGAAGCTAATACTCAAGAAGAGCAACTTGATGATCAAGACATTTTTTGTACTGCAACTGATTTTACCACTGATTCCATTTCCACTGCAGAGCCAAATATTGCCACTGCAAGTGAGGAAATTGATAAACAAAAGAAAGACAAAGGTAAAGCAATTATGGAAAGTCAAGAGCAACCTGAAAGAAAGATTTCAATGAAAGAACAAGTTCAGATTGCTCATGATAAAGAAGTTGCTGAAAAGATATATGAAGATGAAGTTGCTGAAAAGAAAAAGGTTGAAGAATTGGAAGTTGCAAGCTTTTTGGAAGCTAAAAGGTTGGATAGAATGGAAGAAGATCCACTTTTCAATGTTCAACCTACAATACTTAGAGAGAAAACTCCAGAGTTTAGCTATGTTCCTACTGAAGAAGATATTGAGTTCTTGATTGCTAATAATCCAATAATCAAGAAAAAGGCAATTGACCTGGTAGCTGATGCATCCTTAACTGAAGAACAAAGAACTGCTCAGTTGAAGGATTTCATTCAAATGAAGAACAATCAAGCACTTGAAGAGGTGATCAATTCAGTCAAAAAGGGTCAAAAGAAACCAAGACAACCAACCAAGGCACAAATTCTTTCATATATGAAGACTTATTGTTGTCATGTTGGTGGTTGGAAGAAGCATCAATTCAAAGGAATGTCTGATGATCAAGTTGAAAGAGCTTACTACAGAGTTCAAAAACATGATAAAGATTTTATTGCAATGGGCTCTGAAGAAGAAGCAAGAAGGTTTCCTGGATTGAAGAGAAAGGCCAAAGAAAGTGATTCTCAAACTGTTAAGAAGACTAAGGTTGCTGAAGAACTAGAAATTCCTACTGAGAAATTCACTGAAGAACAACTGACTGGAATGATTGTGATTGAAGAAGAAGATTTTTATCCAGAACCACTACAAGTTCGACATCCTATCATTGATTGGGAAGTTTACACTTATAGCAATTTTGCTCCAACATGGAAGATCACAAGGCTAGGTGGTGAAACTTCATCATTCATTCAATTTGAAGATCTTATAAAAGCTTTTGACAGAGATGACCTTGATACACTATGGAGGTTAGTTCAAGAAAGGTTTAATGCTCAAGATCTTAAAGACATGAAGGAGATGTAGTTATGGGTTAATCTTAGAAGGCTCTATGAACCAAATGTTAATGATGATTTCTGGAAATTCTCATGCACATGTCCTGGTACTAAATGGTTTTACTATGATTCATGTGAAGTTCATCATGTCTCTACAGCAAATGGAGAAGACGTATTCATGCTTGCTGAGAAAGAATATCCACTCAGAGCTGGAACTCTCACTGTGATGTTATGTACAACAATAAGAGTTCATGAAGACAATGAGAAGGTCAGAGCATTGTTACATAGGCTTCAAGATCAATGTTCCAGAGCTATACAGAAGTTAAGGAAGAGTGAAGTGTTTGGTTGAATTCCCCAAATCCTTGAAGATAATGCATATTGAAAAAACTTATTGATTTGCAGAGAAATCATAAGTTTAGGGGAGGATTGTTGGGAATAATCTGTTACCACGGATAGTTGTGGTTTACACTGCTCGAATTAACACTAGCAGTGGAAACGTATTACCACTGCTGGTACATTATTACCACTGCTATTAGATAATGTTTAGATGAACGCGTCTAGGTAAGTATAGAATAGATTTCGTGTATATTCTATAATGTTAGCTTTATACTTATCTTGTAAAGGACTCCTTGTTGTATAAAAGGAGGTTCTAGGTCATTGTCTTATGTACGTGTCTAATTACCTTCGTATTACTCACAAAGGCTTCAAGGTGTAACCCTAGTGATAAGCTAAGATCACTCGTATTATTTATGAATAATATTGGAGCTTAAGTTTTGTGTTTAATCTGTGTTTACATACAATACATCATACAATCCATCTTCTAAGTATTAATAAGTAAATTCTGCGTGCTTAATAATATCATACAAAATATCATTGACACAAGGTGTGTGTCCAGATCCATCAAGATCTCAATAAATTATATCATGTCTAGAAAGGTTTGAAACCGAAATGAAATCAACATCGATGATGCTTTTTCATATAATGTAGCGCTAGAAGTTATGGAAAATGATGAGGATCAAGAACCAAAGTCAGTTCCGGAATGCAAAAATAGAAATGATTGGCCAAAATGGAAAGACGCAATTGAGGCAGAATTAAAATCTCTTGAAAAACGAGAAGTTTTCGGACATATAGTCCGTACACCTGAAGGTGTAAAACCTGTTGGGTATAAATGGGTCTTTGTGCAAAAATGAAATGAAAAAAAATGAAATTACTCTTTACAAAGCACGCTTGGTGGCATAAGGATTTTCAAAAGGACCAGGTATAGATTATGAGGAGACATATTCTCCAGTGGTGGATGCAACTACTTTTAGGTATCTAATTAGTCTGGTAATACAAGAAGGACTCGATCTGCGGCTAATGGATGTTGTGACAGCCTATTTATACGGCTCACTTGATACAGAAATCTTCATGAAGCTTCCAGATAGGTTTAAGCTGTGTGAATCATGTAAAGCAAGTTCTCAAGAACAATATGCAATCAAACTGAATAAATCTTTGTATGGGTTGAAGCAGTCTGGGAGAATGTGGTACAATCGCCTTAGTGAATATCTATTAAAGGAAGGATATAGAAATGATTCTATTTGCCCATGCATTTTTATAAAAAGTTCTGGATCTGAATATGTCATAATCGCTGTGTATGTTGATGATTTGAATATCATTGGAACTACAAGGGAGCTACCAAAGGCGGTTGAATACCTCAAGAAAGAATTTGAGATGAAAGATCTAGGAAAAACAAAGTTTTGTCTTGGATTACAAATTGAACATCTAAAGAATGGAATCCTTGTCCAGCAAAAAGCATACACAGAGAAGTTGCTAAAAATATTTTATATGGAAAAATCCCACCCATCGAGCACCCCAATGGTTGTAAGGACCTTAGATGTAGAAAAGAACCCTTTTCGACCTCTAGATGACGACGAAGAAATTCTTGGTCCCGAAGTACCCTATTTAAGTGCCATTGAGGCATTGTTATTTCTTGCGAGTCATACACGACCCGATATATCATTTTCATTAAACTTATTGGCAAGATATAGCTCGTGTCCAACAAGGAGACATTGGAATGGGGTGAAACAACTATTTCGCTATCTTCAAGGTACAAAAGATATGGTTTTATATTACACTAATTCATCCGAAAGAGATCTAGTTGGTTTTGCAGATGCAGGATATATGTCTGATCCCCATACCGGTCGGTCCCAAACTGGATATGTTTTCACAAGTTCCAGTACTGCCATTTCATGGCGTTCTGTAAAGCAAACAATGAGTGCCACTTCATCAAATCATGCAGAGATCTTGGCCATCCATGAAGCAAGTCGGGAATGCGTATGGTTAAGAAATGTGGTACACCATATTCGTGAATCATGTGGTATCTCTTCAGGCCAAGGAGCTCCAACAATCGTGTATAAAGATAATGCAGCATGCATTGCTCAACTTAAGGACGGATACATCAAAGGTGACAGAACCAAGCATATTCTACTGAAGTTCTTTTTCACTCATGAATTATAGAAGAGCGGCGATATTATTGTTCAAAAGGTCCGTTCAAGCGAGAACTTAGCAGACTTGTTTACCAAGGCACTTCCCACTGCAACATTTAAGAAATTGGTTCACGGCATTGGAATGCAAAGACTCAATGAATTTCAGTGATCTAATCATCGGAGGGAGAACATACGGGCTGCACTCTTTTTCCCTTAGCTATGGTTTTTTCCCACCGGGTTTTTCCTAGCAAGGTTTTTAACGAGGCAGCAGATCTAATCATATGACAACTAATGATGGATAGCCAAGAGGGAGTATTATGAGTATTTATGTGTGTGGCTATCCATATACCTTAACCTTTCACCTTTTGTATTCTCTCAATAATGGTTGTATTAAATACTTTGATTGTTAGAACCCTATAAATAGAGGTTCATATTGTAGTTTGTAATCACTCAATATGCATTCCACAATCTCTCAATTCTTCTAGCTTATACTTCTTGTCGATTATCATTATTTCGTAACAGTATGATGTTTGTTTGTGTTTTCGCTTATCACGGGTCGAGTCGGGTTTAGCCTGGATTTAATTTGGTATTGCTATTTAGTTGGCGTATCAGCTTAGGGATTGGAGTTGCTTATTTTATTCAATTGATAGTCTTGGTCGCGGATATGGTCTCATTATCGCGTGTTTGAAGTTACTCTAGCTATTTGATTTGTCTTAGTAACCAGTTGCGGTTATAAGGCAAAAACCAAGAAGTGTGCTTATTGTTATTGTTTCGGTCTCATGTTCGTGTAAAATCGAGAGGTGTTGTAATTGTTTAGTTTGTAGCTCTCGGTTCAATTTCAGTGAGAACCATGGGGGTGTTTGAAATGGTTATTTTGTTTATGTTAGTGTTGTCTGTATACTCGGTTCCAAAATATAACCCGAAAGGAAGTTTGATTTCGTTCCATTCATTAGGATGCGTTCGAGTTTGAGTTCGATTATGGGCTTAGCCCAAAGTTGGGTGTGTTTGGATTATCTTGGGCCACTATGTCCATGAGTTAAATCAAGAGTTTTGGATTGGTTAAGTTTATTTCCTTATTTTTATCATGTGATTTTCATTGCAAATATGGAACATTGAACTATCATAATATTTTTGTTTTGACATTAGTGTTTTATGGTAAGTTTCGGATACTCTTGGGATTTGTTACATGGGATTGGATTTACATAAATGCTTAACGGGCTAAAAATATATAATGGACTAAAATAATGGATCGTAACATGGTTTATTGGTTCGACTTGATGATAATAGTACGTTTCGGTTAATTGTCGATTGCAACTTTGGGATTGGTACTTGGTGTTGGAAATGAATTAAATAATTAGTATTGTGATTTGGATTTGGATACGGATTATGACTTGACATTTGGAGCGTTATCGGATTTATGATATTGGACGTTGGACTTATTGAACATTTTGAGACTTAACGGTATAATATATTTGACTCGAAAAGAATTTAATATATTAGACACAGAACACTCACAAAATATTCAATAAACTAAAGGCTAATAATTACGCAAATGATAACGAAACAAAATTTATAAATATCATAATTTCAAACTTGATTTATTTAAAGTCACGATTACTTGGGGACATTGTATAAACGGACGCCTTTCCAACCTATAAGATTATAAACTCGTAAACGTATTTTATTTTCTTATAAAACTAAAATGGTTTCTAAACCATTTGGGATTATGGGGTAAATGCCAAAACTTACTAATTTTACTTGCTTGTTAACATGTTTCTTCGTCGTCGCTTCCTCGACTTCTTTCTTGTCATTGTCTTCTCGACGCGAGTCTTGGTCAATACTTCTTGACTATTCCTCATAATATCTTGAGATATATGTTATGCTTTGGTGTGAGTTACATTTGGATGCATATTATACTTTTGGCGTGAGTTGTATGCTGAGTCTCTGTTTTCTTACCACTACACGAAACATTGATACTATTTTTTTTGAGATATTGATATTGGATATTTGAAATCTTTTATACGAGTATTTCACGAAAACTAAGACACATTGTCTTTCGTAAATTATTTCGCTTTGCTAGACGTATTCTAAGATAGCGTAATGCTATTAGGTTGTGCCGATGTCGTATCGTTGTGCTTGTACTTTTTGGATATCGTTGTGCTTTTCTTGTGAGACTGTTGTCCTTTGCTCACTGATGCCAGTTGTGATTCTTGCGTTACATCATTCAAGGTTAGTTCATGGCCCCTACTTTTACTTGTTTTTGAACTGTTTTGGGGGAGAATACATGCTCGTTTTTACTAAATGCACTGTTTGATTGATTTAAATGAGCGGTTGTTACTTGGTTTGATGAAATACGTGATTTTATTTGAACAGTTTTTATGTGGACACAAGTGCTTGAAATGTTTGATTTTGACCATGAAATGTTTCGTGAACTATTACGTAGTCAAGGCTAAGGTTGATTATCCCAGTAATTGCCCACTATTAGGTCGTTAGTTTCCGCAGGAAGCATGAATGTTATGGATAGATCTATTATGTTTGACCACCTCATCTAGACTTTGGTTGCCCAACTTGCAAGGGATTTTACTCGGATTTGTGGATTCACCAACTTGCCATGACGTATAACATGTCGGTTTATATATGTGATTAGGGCGTGATGATTGCTTAAATGTTTATGACTTAGCCTGTGTAATAGTTATTTTGATATGATACTGGGATTTGGGCAGTGTGAGCCTACGGTAAATTTTTAATTGTTTGTAAACGATTATCTTTGTTTGAAAACCTTGTGGTCCACCTTACTATTTTACGTAAGGTAAACTCTGTTTTCGCGACATTGTGGGCGTCACAATGATCAAAAGGCTCTTTTGAACTCACTATACTTTTATGCAAACCTATGACTCACCAACCTCGTGTTGACACTTTTAGCATGTATTTTCAGGTATTGAGGCGATAGTTTACTTTTGGAGGCGCTTGGGCACTGGCATAGCATGACATGGTCATAGACAACTCTGATATTTTATATTTGGTATCGATTTACTATTATGGGTCTGTATTTCTGCACTATTTTTGAATGATGTTAACTTTTTACTTTATTTATGAAGTTTCATAATGTGAAACCGTTGTTCTATACTTTGTGTTTTGATACCAATTAGTAGCACCCATGACACGTATGCTTCCACTTAACCTGATTTTTGGGGGTGTTACAGTTGGTATAAGAGCCAAGTTATAGAGAACTGGGTAAATTTTCAAAAAACCTAGACTATAACCGCTTTTACAAAAATTTAACCCTATGACCGACACGTGCCTGCCTACCAAGCTGATGCCTCACTTGTGACTTTGATTGCTGACATATTTGATGAGATGTGTACATTGCTGTTGGATGAGTATATCCATTTATTTTTTTGATGTCTGCTATAAGTATATTCGACATACTTATGGTTATGTATTGTACTTGCTGTAGTGTTACGCCTCTTTCCTTGCTTAATCTTATCGTTCGTCCTTGAGTGTGGACATTTGTTTTGGTCTTTTGGAAACGGATTTTGGAAGTGAAGGACATGGTGCTAGCATAACTAAGTCGAGTATTTTAAAATTCATTGAACCTCGGGTGAATATAGACTAATCATCTATATTCAGCCAGGGACAATGGAACATAGCCTGATCACCTATGTCCGACTCAGAGGTGAATTTTACGATACTTGGAGTAGTTATACTAGTGTTATGTCTGGTTGGTTTTCGGTTTTGTGGAAAACTAGAAGGGGGGTTGAATAGTTTACCGATTAAAAACTTTTTTTTGTAACTTATTGAAAGATCAATTGATATTGATCTTAGATATGTTAGTGAATAGTAATCAACAATATGTAAGGAGTAGATAAGGAAAGAAATAATCAAACCACAACAAGTTGTTTATAGTGGTTCGGTCTACAAGGACTCTTTTTTCTTGCCCTACTCCACTCCCCGAGTCTCACACTCGAGAGTTTAACTTCACTAGTCAACAAGCTCCTTTCACCGGCGGAGAAACCTTTACACTTCGCTTACACACTATTTCCGACACTAAGCTAGATGTCGAGTTCTTTTCAAGGGTACAACCACTCCCACACATAATGTATTTTAAGGACTAAAATACTAACCACTCACACTCACAAGATTATGATGGTTTGGTACAATAATGATGTATGAATCAACACAAGATCATACAACAACAAAAAAACAAAACTTCCAACTTCTTGTTGAAGCTTGAATGTATCTTGATCTTTTTGCTACAAAAGAGATCACTAATATGATATGAAACTGAGTTAGAAATGTTAGAGAGAAGGAAATGAGAGTATAATGGAAAGGGATAAAAATAACTTGGTTTGGCTTTGCTATTTACATCCAAAATGTTCAGCAAGCACCACGGACCACGGAACCCTCAAAAGGGTTCAACCCGTGTTAACTTTTGGTGCCGCCGAGGTCTGACAGCAAGATCACAAAATCTTACCAAAATAAACCATATTTATCCAAGATTGTGTAAGATATGTAGAGCCTAAATCTACACAAAGTATATAGTGAAATCTTCTAAGGATTTCAATGATGCACTACATGATGTCATGTGTTTGTTTTCCTATTTTTAGAAATATGTTAAAATGTAAATGCATATGTAATGTTTTGTTTTAAGAAACCAAAACATTCTTGAACTAAAAACTACTATCATATATTATGGTTTAGAGTCATATCAAGATATGATTAATCACAATGTAAAGGCTTGAGTGATGAAGAAAAAGCTTGTTTTAATATCTATTAAACTTGACAAGCCTTAAGCTTTGTAAAAATTAAATTTACTTTTGTCATTAACAAAACTTAGGTAAAGATAAAAAATATAAATAACGCTTAATGACGATATTTGTATTAACAATCTCCCCTTTTTTGTTGAGGACAAAACATAAATTTTTTTTTTATAAAAGATGTAAAGATTGTACAAGAGTTATAAAAATATTAGTTTTAGAACTTGAAAGATAAAAATGATAATGCAAGTATGTCCAATTTAGACATGATGTCGACTTTTTCAGAAAGTCAAAGTCTTCACTAGTTGAAGCATGTTGTTGACTTTTTCAGAAAGTCAAAGTGTGCAATTGACTTTTTCAGAAATTCAAATATAACCAATGAAGTATAATGTTGACTTTTTTAGAAAGTCAATGTATGCAATTGACTTTTTCAGAAAGTCAAATATAACCAAGTACTAAATATTTCTCCCCCTTTTTGTCTCAACAAAAAGAAGATGCGATGCGGAATGTGTAATGAACCCGAGCTATTATCTCCCCCTTGACCAATGCTCCTCCTAAATTGGGTGCCAAAAAAAAGATACATGGATTGTGAAAAAGCTACAAAAAAAATTGTTAGTAATAAGCATCATCACAAGCATTTCAAAACACCATGTAACAATCCACAACCATATAAGAAACACCATTCATTTGTTAAAATTTTTCATGATTTAAGAATCATGAAAAGGGAACACAATGAAGTGTTTAGTACAATAATAAAATCCTTAAAAATAAGGAAATTATCCTAGAAAATAAAAAATACAAGAAAAATCCTAGAAAAATAAAAATACTTAAAGAAAATAAGCTAAGACCCTCCTATTGAGGTGGTGGATGAGCAAGAGCATTGATGCGCTCTAGGATGTGATTGAGGATGAACATCATTTCGTCTTGAAGTTCATGGACCATCACCCGGGTCCTTTCGGTTATTTGGGCGGTACACTCACAATTGGAGCAACCATGTCTAGGGGGTAGTATGGTTCATGGTTTTGTGGTGGTGGAATGGTGGAGGTGTTGGTGTTGGTGTTTGGAATGGTGATTATGGAGGCTAGCAAGGCACTTTGCATTTGCATAGCATCACTAAGATGAGAATCCACCATATTTGAGAATTGGTGGAGATGATGGAGTTCGGCTTGAATCTCTTCTTTGGTGGGATGATCTTCCTACATGGATTCCTCAATGTCCTCTATATGAGGAGACATTGATGTTGGAAGTCGTTGATCCCCATACAAAGGACCATGGATTTCCTTGTGAATAGGGTGGAAAAGAAGAGGTTTTGGCCCTAACGGGGCGTTTGGGTCAAATGATGGCCGTGGAGACTCATGAGCTATTCGCTCAATAGTACCAAAAGATGGTAGTGGTGGTGGATGATTAGGCCTAGGAGGAAAGTCCTCTAAGTCTTCCAATAATGGATTTGGAGATGTAGGTGGTGTAGAGAATAACTCTAGTGGGATGAGTGTTGGAGATTTTGGAGGTGATGAGCTAGGAGTCTTTGTTGGTGGTGGAGTAGTGATAGTGATAGGTGATTGTGGAGGTGGTGTATGAGTAGCCAAAGTGAGAGTGGTCTCATCTCTTATGGGTGATGAGATGGTTAATGGAGAAGACTCGGAAGAAGAGCTTATGTTGATAAAGCAACAAGGTCTTACGCTCATTCTAGCGGTTCTTTTGCAAGGCTTGGTTGATGGTGAAGATTTAGTCATTTTGACTTAAGCTGTTGCTAGTAGATAATGAGAATTGAGAAAGTGTGAAGATGATCATGGTAAAAGCTCTTAATTTATAGGAATGGAAAATTATGGAGAAATATGTTTGATTTGATGTTAAACCATACAGGAGATGAGGTTCCTAATGATTTTGAAGTGGGTTTAATGCTAGTCATATCACCCAATTCAATCCATACAAGAAGGATGGAGTGAAGAGACAAAGATTTGCAATAAATTTGTTCTAACGATTATGAGATCCCATCAATCAAATTACCCACGGATTGCAAGGAACCAAATTTTTGGTTCTTTCCTTTATGCAAAAGGGCTCCTTGGGTGGATTTTTGAAATTTTTGAATTTTGGTGGGAAATGGATATCCTATGTGCCTAAGTGTGTTATACTAGTTCTAATGTGGATAATAACTAGTTAAGATTAACCTAGAAGCAATGTATGGTAATTTGGAATGTCGAAATAAGCGAAATTCATAAAATTACCTGTAGGATCCACGACACCAAAAAATTACACAGGCGGAACCAAAAAAATGGTGCCGCCTGGTCCGCCTGTACAGGTACGGCGGTACCAAAATGCTTAACAGACAATACCAAATTTTTGGTTCCGTCTGATCCGTAGACACCAGAAATCAACACAGAACAGTTTTTTTAGGTGTCGTGAACTTTTCCAAAACCTGAAAATTTGCTCAAAACATGTGACGTTAATCATTTCTAGTTAGGAAAAGTAAATAACACATCTACAAACATAGTGGAGCATAGACTTTGACCAAGGGCTAACGATTTTCACATTAAGGTGAAAATGGGTAAAATTTGATAACACACTTGTGCTATCCCCCTGCTTGAAATGGTTAGCATACAACATTGTCTTAAGTTATATTATCATCCTACAAATTAAAAACAACCAAATTGTATCGTACATCAAAGTTATTGTCTTGTTCCAAAGACTCCTTCAAATGAACCTCACTTATCCAACTTCTTGTAAATCTTGTTCATCATCCTACCAAGGCACTTGAACATCCCCTTGGTTTGTTTGAACTCCGCCGATTCATTCTCAATCTCAGGGAGAGACACATAGTACTCATGAGGTGGAAGGCGAGAATTTGGAAGACCATCCTCGGAGCTATTTGATGATAATGATGATGGAGTTGGAGGTTTTTCCCTTTTACCTTTAGTCTTAGCCACTCACTCGTCACTCAAGGGCACAAAAATGTGAGGTATGAGCTCATAGTCAAGCGTAAACCCTTTTGGGTTTGGTGTAATGGGTGCAAAGGCTCTATAGAGACGGGTGAGAAGCATCCCGTAAGGAAGAGCTACCGATCCTTGATTTGGAATGTCAATCATTCTCCTAGCAATGTAGTAGGCTAAATTGAATGGTTAGCGGGTGGACAAGTTGTAGAGCATGTGACAAAGGCAAGTATTGATATGGTCCCTATTTCCTATAGTGCTAATGACATTGGCTCTAAGGAGTTCCTCCCATTCTTGAATTCGGGCTTAAGTTCATTGAGCTCCATTCCATATGGATCTCGGTTCACTTCCTTTCCCTTTCGGGTGACGCGGGTTGGAGCGGCCCTTGGGTTAAAGAGGTGCTCACGGATGACATCCTTATCCGCTTAAGGAGTTTGGTAGGGAAGAGAGCGGTCATTGATTGCATCAAGGATAGTGAGTGACCACTTATCCAAGTAGACACATGTTCCTCGGTTGGGAATTCCTAGCACTTAACCAAATTGGGTTAAGGAGATGGTGTAGTCCTTTCGATTGATCCTAAACCTAAGGCTAAATTCATCATCCTCATCAATGAAACCAGTAACACTAGCATAGAATTCTAACACAAACCTAGGACAAATGGGTTCATCGATCTCAAGGAGACAATCGAAGTGAATGGTGGCTAGTTCTTGATGGAGATTGGTTCCGTCGACAAAGGAGGAGTGAATGGTTCTACCCTCATGGAAGTACCTTTGTTCTAGACTCTTAAAGATTTCGACTTATTCTTTGGAGAGACCATTGGTTTTGTGATGTTTGGGAATGTAGTTAAGAGTATCCTTGTGATCATAGAATCTTGCGGCTACCATGGTTATTCCTATGAGCAAGAATTTACATGTTAAAAATGAGAACAAACTTAGCATTTTGGTTCTAGTGTGTTTCTATATGAAAACGATTTGGAGTTGCGGTTATCTCGACTCATTTTATGCATAAAATGGTTTTTAGTAGGGGTGTTTGTGTTGTTCCCTATTCACTATAGCTTAAAAAACACTTAAGTACTTAAAACAATTTAATAGTGAATAATGACTGAAATTAACGTAAGTAAAACACACAAAGTAATTTTCAACATCATATTCTTATTAGAAATAAATCATAAGAATACGTTACCCAAGTACTTGCGGAATAGTACTTGGGATTGAAATGACAAAGTTTGGATGACTCCTCTCTAAGCTCAGGCTAAGTCTGAGCACAACTCTTAGAACCCACTGAGTTATCTCAAGGATAAAGTTGTATTTGGAAGAGTGAAAAGTTGGCTTGTGTGTGTGTGTGTTTTACAATTCACAAGCTTAAACTTTTCACTCCTTCTCTTATGCTATTTATACAAGTATGATTTTAACTTTAACCTAGAAGACAAACACATTGATCACAGTAATCACGAATATAGATATATTCGATTACTATTTACTTTGCTATTAGTAGTCAGGCGGCGAAGCTTCTTTCCTTAACAGAGAATTCTTTAGTATCGCCGCTTACTATAAATGGGAAGATATGGCTTTAGTAGATAGGGACTTAGTTTTATCTGGGTAAAGCACTTGGGGACTTAGTTTTATCTGGGTAAACTTTTCCCGCCTAGTCCCGCTCATTCTTCAGTCTTCAAAGCCTTCAGTGTCTTCCTTCAGTTTGTCTTCAGTGCTAATAGTTGGAGAGGAGTCTTAGGGATTCAGTGAGTTATTGTCATCACTCACTGAATCCACCATCTTCTTCTTGACTTAGTCTTCACCCATTAAGTTCCGCCTTGCTGAGTGGAGAGGCTTCTTCTTCGCCTCGTACTGAGTAACCTGAAGATGGCTCACTGAGAGACTATGCACTCAGTGACCTGATAGTGTTTAACAGATTAAACACTTAGGTTATTTTCTATTCAAATCCTAGATTAAGGGGTTTGGGTATTTACTGAACCCAATAGTCTCCCCTTATTTGGATATACAAATAGCCTAAGTGTTTGATCAATGTAAGTGAGCAAATGGCTTCTTCTTACACTGAATGTACTAATGAATACAATATGGAACACTGAGTATTTTAACAAAAACATACATCTTTATTAATCATCTTACATGGTTCCTATCACTAGTACAAAGAAAAGATAACATGATGTCAGTCCAGATGGATTCCCAGTGCTTCAAGCTTTACTTTCTTGGTGATGAGTGTTTCCCTGTCAGGATGGTCTCTTATCTTAGCATTCAGGTCTTGACAAAACCTGATGTTTGCTGGGGATTGGATCTGAGAGGCCACTGGAATATAGCTGATCATAGTAGCCACTCCTTCCTGATCGATATCACTCCACCTTTGGAATGCTGGGTTCCCGTAGACATCAATGAAAAATAGCCCTCTTTCAGGCTTTTCAATCACTAGACAGTTCACAAATTTCACACCCTCACGCAGCTCTCTGTTGCATTCTAAGCCAGGCACTTTGATCTCAGGCTGGAACTCAACTCTTTTCCTTTTGCCAGTGGATGCTTGTGGTTGAGATCCTTGAGGTGCAGTCAAGGCAGGCTGAATTCCCAGTTGGGCTAGTGCATCTCTCAGCCTTTCATATCTTTTGCTGAGCATCTTCATCAGGTCCTTGACCACCTTATTTTGCTTCTTTTCAATGATTGGACCAAGCTCATCGAGTTCAGTGATCCCAAAATCAACAAAAGTTAAGGGATCATAAATCTCGAAATGTCTCTTATCACCCCCTGTAGACATTCATTGCTAGTGGTTTGGAGTTGGGGATGATTTTGAAATCAGTGATTTTCTCAGGCTTCCTTCGGCTTGTCATTGTCCAGTTGTAATGATCAATTCGTTCTTGCCTGACAGCTTCAGCTTTCTTTTTCTTTGCTTCAAACTGCTTTCTCATTGCAGCCATCTGAGCAGCCTGAGCATCCTTGAACTTTTGCCCTGCCTGACCCTTTTGAAGCTTGCTTGGATCTAATCCCATGTTCTCAGCTTCTTCGGCGACAACCTTTGCCAGTGCTTCTCTGTTCCTTTTCTCTTCCTCAGCTAGTTTCAATCTTCTTTCTTCTATAGCAAGATGTTTACTCAGCTGTTGTGGTGTGAGCAGGTATTCAGTGTCGCCGATTTTATAGGGAATCTTCTCAGGCTCAGCAGTTGTCATTTTGCCTTTGCCTTTGTCCTGGCCTGAGGAAGATGATTCAACTAAGGGTGGTGTTGTTGTAATGATTGATGTTGTGACCGTCAGTGTTGTTGTTGTTGATGTTTGTGGGGGTAGTGAGGAGATGGGTATTGCTGAGACTGGTGCAGATGATGTGGGAGCTACTGAGACTGGTGGTGTTTGCTCCCCCTCAGTGTGAGGAGGAGTTTCTTCAGCAGTATTCTCCCCCTCAACTGTTGCCGGAACTTCAGTGAGGGCAAGAGTTTGAGTTGGTGCTGAAGGGGATGGAGCGGCTTGACCCTTGAAGGCCTGATAGATTTCGGTGATCATGGCCTTAATATCTGAGGTATCTGCTTGAAGACCAGTGACCTTTGCATCCAGGTTAGCCTGAGAGATCTCTAATGCAGTCATTCGGGGACCAAGATTCCAGGCCATAGAAGATGAGGCCTAAGCCATAGTAGCTACTTAAGTGTTCAAAGAGTCCACTGAGGTTTGAAGAGACTGAACTAAAGATTGGAGACCCTGAACATTTGCAGATTGGAGCATTTCAATCAGTTCAGTGAGTCGAGATGAATTTTTCACATACACCTCAGTGGCTTCCAGCACTTTGGCATTGATTGCTGGGTCTTCTTTAACAGCATCCCTGATTTCATCAATTGTAACTCCACATGACTGAAGATGCTTGAGAAACTTAACCATGTTTTCATCCAGTCTGATAAGGTGTTGGTACATGAGATCTCTGTGCTCATGAACATTTTCATTGAAGGTGAGCACATCAGATCGAAGATCAGCGTAGCTGGCTGCCGCTTCAGTGTGTTGATCCCAAAATTGTTCAGTAACCCCAGTGTATAGCTTCCTTGAGGCTTTAGTGATCCACTAAACCAGCTGTCTTTCAGTGACTGGAAGAATGTTGTCAAAACGGTTAAATTCCCCAGAGCTGGATGATGAGGAGTCTGAGTCATTATCTTCTGGATGAAATGGTGACTCAGTATGCTCCTTTGAATCAGGCTGAGGCTCTTGTTCAGATTGAACCTCAGCGTCAATTTCTTCTCCAGCAGATAAAATTTCATCTTCAGTTTCAGCAAGTTCATCCTCTGATAATAGAATACCAGTGACATCAGCAATTGTGAGTAAGGGGTTGGTGATGGGTTCCATATCAGCGGGTGGTATATATCCCTCTGAGTCTTTGTCCCCCGTTGACCCCTCAGACACTGGTGGGAGTTTCCCAGTGCCTTCTCTGAAGTCCGGATTGGTTTTGGGTTCCGTATCGGCGGGTTGTTTCTTTCCCTCCGAGTCTTTGTCCCCCAGTGACCCCTGAGACACTGGTGGGTGTTTCCCAGTGCCTTTGGCGGAGTCAGTGATTGTTGTATCCCTATCAGTGGGTTGTTTGTTTCCCCCTGAGTCTTTGGGATTGATCAGTGTGCCCTCAGACAAAGACTTGGATTTGTTAATGTCATCATCAGGTGTAGTGGAAGGCGCTCCCCTACCAGCGGGTTGTTTGTTTCCCTATGGATCTTGGGGAGTAGTAGATGTGACCAAGGGCACTGACTGTGATGTATTAGTGTCCTTCGTTGTCACGGGGGTGGATGTTGCCTGGTCAGTGGGTGTCTGTTTAGTCTCGGGCTTTTTGTGCCTTTTAGGCAGTGTTCCTAAAGCCTCAGGGCCCTGAGACTTTGGTTTAGTCTTAGTCCCAGTCTGAGACTTCCCCTTACTCTTTTTGGGAGCAGGGTTTGAAGACACTGGTCCACTCTGATTGTTTACAGCAATCATATGGGCCGTCAATTCAATAGGAGTGACAAGGGATGGGTATTTTTGAAAATTTGATTGGCTCAGGATGCCTGGTATAGCACCAAAATTTTCTTCCTGAGGATAGTTTGTACCCAGTAACACTTGCAAAGCACAAGAGACAAACCTAGGATACGAAATGTATTTCGTCCTAGTTTTGCTCTGTAGCTTGGTCACGAGATCACTGTAAATGATCTCCCCTATGTCGACAGTGACCCCATTCATCAAGCAGTATGCCATCATCAACTGAATAGAGTTAACTTGTTCAGTGGATGAGTGGTTCCCGCCGAGGACCTGAATCACGAAAGTGAATAGGATCCTCCAAGCCACGGGAAAAGAGCTTTTGGTGACTGGGGTCTTGTCCAAAAAAGTTGGATTTAAAATGATTTGTTTTAACCCATCCTTCGCTGTGGAAGGTTCAGGATGGGCGACATAAACTCCTTTATTGTAATCAAGCCCTGTTGAAGTGCAAAACGTTTTATAGTCCAGGGTGAATTGTTGTTGCCCCCATGAAGACTGAATCTGATGAGATATTCCCTGAGAGGTGTGAGGTTGTTCTCATCAGTAGAGGGTATTGGGTCAAAGGCCTTGGCTGTTGCCCAAAACTCCCTGAGGAGATTTTGGTAAACAATGGAGGGACACTGAATAAAGGCCGTTTTCAGTGGGCAGTTAAATAAAAATTTCATAATGTCTTTGTAGGCTGGGACAGTTTCAGGGTATTCAAATTTTCCTATGACATTATTAGTTTTAAATTCAACATTTGTAAGATCTCCTACCCACTGAGAAGCAAACTGGAGAGATTGTGTTCTAGCCATTTCCATATAAAAGGATTTTAGGGTTTGAAAAGAAATATTTTGACTAGAACAATCAAGGATTTAAGATCTCTCAAGTTTGTGATGAAAAACTTTTTTAAATATTTACAAGGAAGGTTTTTCAAAAGAAGGTTTAAAGATTTTTAAGAACACACAAATTTTCTGGATTTGAGAAAGGAATTTGACAGAGTTTTGTTGCAGAAAATAATTTGTGTGTGTTTTCTTGGTTGAGAGGAGGGTATTTATAGAGTGGTGAGAGGGGTGGTTTTTGCATAAACGTGGATATGTAAAGATGATTTTTGAAAACGTCTGAAATTCCACATTTAATGCCACCCACCACTACCCGCAGTAAAATCCCATTTTTTAAGGGAACAGTTGTAGTGCACAGTAAAAGTGCACTTTTGCAGAGATAAAATATCAATTTGATATTTTTTGTGAGAGGCAATAAATGCCAAGTGGGATGACAGTAAGACAAAGAGACATATATTCCTATATTAAATTAGCATAGTTACCAACCTAGGACATTTAAGTAAATGATACTTGGATCATTTAGTTACTCATTCAATGCTCTTTGTCAAATGTCACGGACCCTGAATGAGTCTTACTCATTCAGTGAGAGGTTTGTTTTGGATGTTCAGGGAGGATGAACTATTTCAGAGAACTTACTGAGATTGGTTTTCAGATACCTGACTTTCAATGTCAAGCATTCCCAATTCAGCTTTCAGTCTCCTGAAGGTAGGTTCATCCAAGGGTTTTGTGAAGATATCAACCAGTTGATATTCAGTAGGGATGAAATGAAGTTCAATGTCTCCCTTCATTATGTGATCCCTGATGAAGTGATATCTGATATCAATGTGTTTGGTTCTTTGGTGGAGGACAGGGTTGTTGGAGATTGCAATGGCATTGGTGTTATCACAGAAGATAGGCACCATTTTGTAATGTATGTCATAGTCACTGAGTTGACTTTTCATCCATAATACATTGGCACAACATCCTACTGCAGCTACATATTCAGCTTCAGCTGAGGACATAGCCACTGATTGTTGCTTTTTAGTACTCCAACAAACTAGTTTTCCTCCAAGAAATTGACAGGACCCTGAGGTACTTTTTCTGTCCATGTTGCAGCCAGCATAATCAGAATCAGAGTAACCCTTGAGATCAAACCCTGAGCATTTTGGATAATAGAGTCCAAGGTTTGGGGTTCCCTTCAGATACCTGAGTATTCTTTTGGCTGCAGTGAGATGGGATTCTTTAAGATTGGACTGGTATCTTGCTATTAGACAGACTGAGAATTGGATGTTTGGTCTAGAAGCAGTTAGATACATCAGTGAGCCTACAATCCCTCTGAAATGAGTTTGATTGACTGATTTTCCAGTGAGATCAGGTCCAAGGTTGTTAGGTGGGACCATTGGAGTCTTCACTGAGGCACAGTCAGATATCTCATATTTCTTCAAGAGATTTCTGGTGTATTTCTCTTGACTGATGGATATTCCTTTATCAGTTTGCCTGATTTGTAGTCCAAGAAAGTATGTGAGTTCCCCCATCATGCTCATTTCAAACTTCTTTGTCATCAGTTTTTCAAACTGTTTGCAAAGTTTGTAGTTTGTTGAGCCAAAGATGATGTCATCAACATACACTTGGACTAGAATCAAATCCTGTTGGGTTCTATAGACAAATAGTTTGTTGTCTATCTTTCCTCTGACAAACTTGTTTTGTATCAGGAAGGCTGAAAGAGTTTCATACCATGCCCTGGGAGCTTGTTTAAGTCCATAAAGGGCTTTGTCAAGCTTGCAGACATAGTCAACGAATTCACTACTCTCAAAGCCTGGAGGTTGCTGAACATATACATCTTCCTTGAGATCACCATTTAAGAATGCACTTTTAACATCCATTTGGTAGATCCTGAAGTTCATGTATGTTGCATATGCAAGGAAGATCCTGATGGCTTCCATTCTTGCAACAGGAGCAAATGTTTCATCATAGTCAATGCCTTCTTGTTGACTGTAACCTTTGGCTACAAGTCTGGCTTTGTTTTTAATGACAGTGCCGTTTTCATCAGTTTTGTTTTTGAAAACCCACTTCATTCCTATGACTACTACATCCTGAGGACATTTGATCAAGGTCATGACCTTGTTTTTATCAAACTGTTGCAGTTCTTCTTGCATAGCCTGAACCCAGCTTGGGTATTTTAGAGCCTCAGTGACACTTTTGGGTTCTATCTCTGATAGGTAATCAGCATATAGACATTCATTGGCTGAAGCTGCAGTTAAGTTAGCAGCCATGCTTCTAGTGAGCATGCCCTCATTGGGTTCACCAATGATGTTTACCAGCTCAATGTCCTGAGATCTTGTCCACTTACTTTATGGTCTGGGATCTGAGCTTGAAGATGTCACTGGGAGGTCAGGTGTGAGTTCAGGTGCAAGAGCCACATGATCATTTAGATCATCTGTTGAGGTGTCTTGTTCTGGTAGAGTTTCTTGAGTTACAGGATCCTGATCATTTGGATCAGTGTTACCTATCCCAGTAGGGACTGACTGATTATCAATGAATTCATTGATAGTTGGTTGTGACAGGTTGTGAGGCAAGACATAATATGAGATGTCAGCATCAGCTTGGTATGAGGAATTGGTTTCCGAGTTGTACTCATCAGGAGGATATCTTGATGAGTTGTCAATTCCTATATCTTCCACTGAAGTGTTGGTGAATCTGATGCTTTCTACACTTTCATCAAAGGTGACATGAAAAGTTTCCTCAACTTGTTGTCTCCTTGTGTTAAATACCCTGAAGGCTTTGGAGATCAGTGAGTAACCTAGAAAGTATCCATCATCAGCTTTAGCATCGAACTTGCCTAGATGATCCTTGTGGTTATGAATAAACACAGGACATCCAAGCACATGAAAGTAGCTGATGTCAGGAAGTCTACCTTTGAATATCTCATATGGGGTTTTATTATGTCTTTTGACAATGATTGACCTGTTTTGAGTGTAACAGGCTGTTTTAACTGCTTCAGTCCAGAAATGCTTTGAAAGGGCTGAGCCATTTAACATGGTTCTTGCAGCCTCAATGAGAGTTCTGTTTTTCCTTTCAGCTACCCCATTTTGTTCAGGGGTATAAGGAGATGAGAAATTTTGGGAGATTCCCTTCTCATCACAGAAATTCTCAAGCTCAGCATTTCTAAATTCAGTACCATTGTCAGTTTTGATTTGTTTCACTGTAATGTCATTCTGGTTTTCAATGTTCCTGATGAATGACATTATAGTATTAGCTGCCTGACTCTTTTTGGAAAGAAAGTATACCCAAGTGTATCTTGAAAACTCATCAACAATGACAAGTGTATACTTCTTATGCTGGATTGATCTAAGACTGACTGTTCCAAAGAGATCCATATGCAAGAGGTGAAGGCAACTTTTGACAGAGAAGTTTTGCTTGGTTTTGAAAGATGCTCTTTTATGTTTGCCTTTTTCACAGGCTGAGCATGGTTTATCTTTTGCAAAAACCAGTAATGGTAAGCCAAGGACCTTGTTTTGTTTTGCCAAGTTGTTGATGTTTTTAAAGTTTCAGTGTGAGAGTCTCTTGTGCCACAGCCAATTGATAGTTTTAGTGGCTTTGGCAAAGAGACAGGTTCCATCTTTAGAGAGAGTTGACATGTCTAAGACATAAACATCGTCTCTCCTAGGAGCAATCAACACAACTTCCTTGTTGGCATTGAAAATGGTACCTTGTTTGTCATTGAATTGTACAATGTACTTAGCATCACATAGCTGACTGACACTGATGAGATTGTATTTGAGACCATTGACATAAGCAATCCTAGAGAAAACTATTCCATTGCAGTTTACTGAACCATAACCTTCAGTGGGACATGATGAGTTATCACCAAATACTACCTTTGGCCCTGGTTCCTTTACATACTTGTGCAGATATTCCTTCACACCAGTCATGTTTCTTGAACATCCACTGTCTAGATGCCAGATAGGCTCCCTGGCATGCCTCTGCACAAGTAGTAAACTGAATTAGTTTCTCTTCGTGACCCACTTACTAGTGGGCTTGGGTCTCATGGTCTCTTTGAATTGAGCAATCGATTCATGGTCAGTGGTGGAGTGCAATGAGCTACCACAGGTTTTGCATTTAGAGACTGAGGATGACTCAGTGGATTTGGGTTGTTTTGAACTTCTCCTTGCATGGATGACATTGTCATGCTGAGATGTCTTATGAGCTGTGTTACCGCAAATATCACAGCATATGTTTATAAGACAATCATCAGGGCGATGATCATTAAAGCCACAGTGTGGGCAAGGAGGAAAAGGCTTTGCTCTCAACTTTTGAGCTGACTTGGATGAAGAAGCATACTGAGACCAACTTTGGTGTAGTTTGCTTGACTGAGAGAGCTTACATATTGCAAGTGGTCAGCAGTTCTGTGATCATCCTTTTTGCAGATCATGTAAAAAAGGATTCTATAACAGTTGTCAGTGGTGTGACTGGTATAGTGGCACAGATCACACTTATGCTTGTTTTTGGTGGTGGATTTTGATTTTGAGGAACTAGAGGAAGCTGACTTTGTCTCCTTGATTGAATCAGGGACCTTTTCAATGGATTCCATTTTGTCAGTTAGCTTCCTCACAAGTTCAGTTAGTTGCTGAATCTGATCAGCTTCAGTGGGGACAGAGGATATCGAAGTTTCAGTGGGGGTGGATTCTTGTTGAGTTGGTTTTGATGATCTTTTCAGGATGGTTCTACCAAGACTAGACCTTTCTTTAGGAGAGTGTGGATTGTATTGTAATGGAGTAAGCTCAGAGCTAGAATCAGCACCCTGAAAAGGTTCCAAAGGTGGAAGTGGTGCTTGAGATTCATCTTCAGACTCAGAGATGTGTTCAGTGCTACTGGGCACATCTGGGAGTCCAAGCATGCTCTTTAGAGCTTGACTTTCAGGCTCTAGAATTCTTCCAGAGTCAAAGTTAGGAAGCTTACTCTCAGGATTAAGTCTTTCAATCCAATCACTGGGCTTGGGAACAGACAACATATTGGTAATCATGCCACCAGACACAAATGGTTTAGGACTCTGGTCTTTGGTGTGAGAGTCAGAAAGATGATGTTCACCTATGACTCTCTTTTTGCTACTGGGAGCACCCACAACATCAAAGACTCTTGGATTCTTGTTGGTCCAACTATCAATGATTTCTTTTTCTTTCTTAAGTTCATCTTGAAGAGCCTGATTTCTTTTAACTAATTCAGTGTTTTGAATTTGCAAGGTGATAGCCTCAAGCTTGTTTTGTTTTAACACAAGTAACTCATCCCTACGCTTATTCAATTCAAAACTTAACTTGTTGTACTTAGAAAAAGGATTTAGTCTTTGCTCCTCTACAAACTTAAGATCAACATTGATATAGTTCATATAGGACTGCCAATCAGAATCATCATCCATAGAAAGTAGAATATTTACCTTCTTCATTGTGATGTTGACCCATTCTCCATTTCTGGCATGATTCTTTCCAATAGCTAGCTTGTCTTCCTCTGAGAGGGCCATCAGTGCGCTGACATGCACCATTTCATCATCTGATGAGACTGGCTCTTCATCCCAGTCGAAGGTTTCAGCAACAAGACCTTTGTTTTTACCCTGCAAAGATTGAACACTTTTTGGTTCTGAGGGACTGGCCTCAAGTAATGCAAGCTTAGCTTTGATTTTCCTATACTTAGCTTCAAAATCTATTGTTTTGTTCTGGTCAGATTTATTCTAAAAGTTTTGATGAGACTGATAGATTTTAGGTTGAAATTTGCTAAAGCCTGAGGACTGATTTGACCCTGATGGTCTGTAAGAGGGTTCAAAAATTGTTTTTGAAAAACAGTCCTTTGCAAAATGACCTCTTTTGTGACACTTAAAGCACTCAGTGTCCTCATTTGCTTTAGCAGTTGAAAAACCTTTGTTTCTTTTAATAAACCTTCGAGAGTTTGCAAGGAGTGCCCTTTCCTGAAATTCAACATTCAGGTCATTTAGGTACTCCTCACTTGATCTCTCATCAGGCTCATCATCAGAATTTTTTTGAAAATCTTGAACCACATTGTTAGAAAAGAAGGCAGTTGATATAGGTGAGGTGATGGTCAGGGACTTCTTGAATTCCTAAGACTTCTTTAAGTCAGGGTATGGTCTGTTGATGAGGTTTTCCTCATAGACAAATTTCCCATAAATTTCAGGAAGTTCAAGATTTTGAATATGATTTCCATTTCTAAGTCCCTGAGAGAAGTTCAACCACTTCTCAGGTAGACAATTGACAAAACCAACATTAATCTCATGTTTGGACAACTTAACACCATCATTTGCCACTTCATTTAAAAGAGTTTTGTATCTGGTGTAAGTTTGTGAGAGAGTTTCAGAGTCCCTAGCCCTGAAGGTATTATACTCAAGTTTCAGGTCCATAATCCTGCTTTCCTTGGTATCAGATGGGCCTTCATGGCTATGGACTAGGTCATCCCAGGTTTGTTTAGCTGTGTTACAGCTTATAACTGACTCCATTATATCATCAGGAAGGCATGATATGATGATACTTTTGAGTCTTTGGTCCTGGTTGACCACTCTCCTTTCATCCTGAGTCCACTGAGCTTCAGGTTTGGGCAAACCTTCAGCAGTATTTGAGATAAATGGACCTTCATTTATACACTTGACATAATAAGGTTCCATCCCAATAAAATAGCAAAGCATACGCTTCTTCCATTTGTTGAATTTACCAACTTCAAGTCTAGGGGCAACAGCTGAATAAGCTCCCCCCCTTTTTATCGACTAGTTGGGGTACATCAGTTTCAGCCATAGGGATCCTGATTTAAAAACGTTTTAGATCGGCTTAAAAGGTTTTATAATCAGCCTTGCTCTGATACCACTTGTTGTTCCCTATTCACTATAGTTTAAAAAACACTTAAGTACTTAAAACAATTTAATAGTGAATAATGACTGAAATTAACGTAAGTAAAACACACAAAGTAATTTTCAACATCATATTCTTATTAGAAATAAATCAAAAGAATAAGTTACCCAAGTACTTGCGGAATAGTACTTGGGATTGAAATGACAAAGTTTGGATGACTCCTCTCTAAGCTCATGCTAAGTCTGAGCACAACTCTTAGAACCCACTGAGCTATCTCAAGGATAAAGTTGTATTTGGAAGAGTGAAAAGTTGGCTTGTGTGTGTGTGTTTTTTACAATTCACAAGCTTAAACTTTTCACTCCTTCTCTTATGCTATTTATACAAGTATGATTTTAACTTTAACCTAGAAGACAAACACATTGATCACAGTAATCACGAATATAGATATATTCGATTACTGTTTACTTTGCTATTAGTAGTCAGGTGGCGAAGCTTCTTTCCTTAACAGAGAATCCTTTAGTATCGCCGCTTACTATAAATGGGAAGATATGGGTTTAGTAGATAGGGACTTAGTTTTATCTGGGTAAAGCACTTGGGGACTTAGTTTTATCTGGGTAAACTTTTCCCGCCTAGTCCCGCTAATTATTCAGTCTTCAAAGCCTTCAGTCTCTTCCTTCAGTTTGTCTTCAGTGCTAATAGTTGGAGAGGAGTCTTAGGGATTCAGTGAGTTATTGTCATCACTCACTGAATCCACCATCTTCTTCTTGACTTAGTCTTCACCAATTAAGTTCCGCCTTGCTGAGTGGAGAGGCTTCTTCTTCGCCTCGTACTGAGTAACCTGAAGATGGCTCACTGAGAGACTATGCACTCAGTGACATGATAGTGTTTAACGGATTAAACACTTAGGTTATTTTCTATTCAAATCCTAGATTAAGGGGTTTGGGTATTTACTAAACCCAACAGTTTGGCAAAAGGCATGAGATAACCCAAACGATCCTAATTCAATGTGGCTTTATTTGAATATATCCGGGAATACATATTACTTATGTATTACCTTTTGTATTCAAGAGTATGCAAGTAATGAAAATTTTATGTTTCTATTTGTATTAACAATGAAATTTGTTTTTCCTACAAGTGAGAAGCTTTTCAAATTTTTTGACATGGGGTGTTTGGTTATTTGAATAAAACCTTATAGTCATTATCTTTTGATTAGTGGGAAACATGATTTGTTTATGCAATGTGACAATGTAGTACCTAATTTCAATTACTAGTTATGCAATTTGCCAATTGAATCCATGTTTTGTACAAGAATATACATAATCCCCATGTAATGATTTTGTGCACAAATTAGAATCCTAGACTCAGAATTAAGAGATAAAATGTAGTTAGGATACTTACAATGATGTTATCTTCAGTGATTAGTGGGTGAGAAAATGTCAACAATGAGTTAGGTCTAATGTTGAAACGTTTTGGTAAAATACGTTGTGAGGAAGAAGATGTTTTGTAGGCTGTATTTTTGCTGCTGTTGTCACCACGGACCAGACGGCACCAAAAATATGGTTCCGCCTTTGTTGTTGTTTGGTGTCGTGGGAACAGTAGCAGTTTTAAACAAATTTGTTTTGTTTTGTTTGTTCTAAGGTTTAGACTATGTTTATCTATATGTTTGGTTCCATTAACCCCAAACCAAGTCTAAGAAGATTAAATGGTTCTCGTTTGAGAGGCTTGGTTAGAATGTCAGCAATGTTGTCTTCGGAGGATACTTTCTCAATTGAGATGTTTCCTTTTAGAACATTGTCGCGAAGAAAGTGATGATGGATTTCAATATGCTTCGTAGGAGCATGTTGGACGGGATTTTTGCTGAGATCAATAGCTCCTTTGTTGTCGCAAAATATAATGATATCGTTGAGATGAATTCTGTAATCCTTCTTCATCCAAAGAGCTTGTTGACATGCTTTTCCGGCTGAGACGTATTCGGCTTCAGTAGTTGAGATAGCTAAAGCCGTTTGCTTCTTTGCAAACCATGAGGTGAGACAATGTCCGACAAAAGTGAAAATGCCACTTGTATTCTTTCTATCGACATAGTCACTGGCATGGTTTGAGTCGGCATACACTATAGTTTCTACACCCGTTCTGTTAATACAAATAAGCCGTAAAAACGTTTATTTATATTTTACGATTTTCTAATGTTTTGTCGATAACAAACGTAAAATCATTTTAACGAAACAAATAAAATACGGAAATGGTTTGAACTAATAGTTTTTAAGATATTCACATTTTCACATAAAACACTAAAACAAGTATAAGTGATTTTATGATTTAATATTACATATGTACAACAACTAGTGTTTACATATTTGGGTAAAATATACACATAACTAATATGTAGTATATTGGGTAATATAAATGGGTAGAAACTTAAGTATCATAACCCATTGGGAAAATACATTGAATGTAGTTGGGTACAACCCAAAGCCCATGACCTATGGAGCTTGACCCTTAACCCATTGCATGACATCATGCTTATATCATACATGGATAATATCCATAACCCATGGATCAACTCATACCCAAATGACCAAGTGCATTGCACTCAAAAGATACATTGTATCTAGCTAAAGATCCATGGTTCAACCCATGACCCATAACCAAAATACCCATGGGTAAAAGGGAGCGTCCCACGGATCCCTAGCTTAACGCTAGATGGATCCCTTGTGGAAGGGATCCGGGGAACAGTAGATTTTTTCTTCTATAAATAGTGAGCCATTTCTTCATTGTTTCTAACCCCTTTCTAACACACTTTCTCCCTGAGTTAAAAACTCACTAACCTCAGATCCAAGAGATCTATGTTTGTAGTTTTGTTTTTGTGTGATCTTTTAGGTTCCTCTTAAAGGCAAGATCACCACCTTTGAAGTCGAGCAAGCTCAAGTCCATGAGTTGCCATGCTTCCTCATCACCAAGGCTACTGAAGTCTTCTTGTTGATGATTCCTTTCTTTCTTCTAAGAAGTGTAGTGTTGAAGACATTAGTGAAAGATGTCTCAAGTGTCAAGATGAAGATATTAGTGAAGGGTATCTATCGTCTATATCATAAGCACTTGTGGTAGGTGCTTAGAAGTCAAGACTAGAAGCATTATTGAAAGGTGCTTAGAAGTCAAGATACAAGACATTAGTGAAGGGTGTCTTGTAGATCTAGTCAAAGGCATTAGTGAAAGGTGCCTTAGATGTACATTCGATATGGTGTGTTTCGATTTACAAGATAGACTAGTATTAGATCCAAGGATATTGATATCCTTGATGATGTTGTAAAGGAGTAGATCTCCTTTGGGATTAGTCATTGGTGTAGTGTGGTAGTAGTTCCTCCATTGCAATGGAACTAGGTGCTTAGCCTAGTACCTAATAAAGGGTAGGCGACGTTGTGAAGGTGTAGTTCACCTTGGAGTGAAAGAACTATGTACTTAGCCTAGTACCTTATAAAGGGTAGGCAACGTTGTGTAGGTGTGGTTCACCTTGGAGTAAAAGAACCCGGTGGTTAGCCTAGCACCGAAAAAGGGTAGGCGACATTGTGAAGGCTTCTCCGCCATAAGGAGATTGGTGTAGTGTTTACGAACTCTCGAGTAGGTGACTCGGGGAGTGGAGTAGGGCAAGGAAGGTGTCCTTGTAGCCGAACCACTATAAATACTCGCGTTGTGGTTTTGTGCTTCTTACTCTTATCTTTTCATTACTTGCCTTTACATGCTTGTTTATCAACATCCAACACACACATCCAAATAGATTGACATAAGTCGATCTAAATAGTTCAAAAGGAAGTTTTAATTGGTAAAACTATTCAACCCCCCTTCTAGTTTTCCACACGTTCCTTTGGGATACCATAATCCTAAACATGCCGTTCCCTTAATATATCTAAATATCCTTTTTAAGGCTTCTAAGTGTGATACCTTGGGATTTTCTTGAAAGCGAGCACATAGACAAACACTAAACATAATGTCGGGTCTACTAGCCATGAGATAGAGTAGGCTACCAATCATTCCTCTATATTTAGTGTTATCTACCGATTCACCTTCCTCATCCTTGGTGAGTTTAGTGTCCGAAGACATGGATGTCTTAGTTGGTTTTGAATCTTTAAGACCAAATTTCTTAAGCATATCTTTTATATATTTAGATTGGTTAAAGAATATGCCATCTTCTAGTTGTTTAATTTGAAGTCCTAGAAAGAAGTTTAATTCATCCATCATACTCATCTCAAACTCATCGTGCATAATTTTAGAGAAATCATCACATAGCTCTTGACAAGTTGATCCGAATATGATGTCATCAACGTATATTTGAACTATGATAATATGTGATTCCTTTTTCTTGGTAAAAAGAGTATTATCTACTAATCCCATGGTGTATTTGTTTTCAATAGGAAAAGTCTTAAGTCTATCGTACCAAGCTTTTGGTGCTTGCTTAAGACCGTATAATGCTTTCTTGAGTTTGAAGACATGATGTGGTTTCTCAAAGTCGGTAAAGCCGAAAGGTTAAGCAACATATACTTCTTCGTTAATAAACCCATTAAGAAATGCACTCTTAATATCCATTTGAAATAATTTAAAGTCATAAACACATGCATATGCAAGTAAGATACTAATAGACTCGAGCCTAGCTACCGGTGCATAAGTTTCATCATAATCAATCCCCTCTTGTTGATTATAACCTTGTGCGACAAGCCTAGCTTTGTTTCTAGACACTACACCATTTTCATCCATTTTATTTCGAAAAACCCATTTCGTTCCAATTATAATTTGATCTTTAGATTTTGGAACTAACTTCCAAACATTATTTCTAACGAATTGGTTTAACTCTTCTTGCATAGCAATTACCCAAGATTCATCTTTTATTGCTTCATTTATGTTTTTCAGTTCAATGGTAGATACAAAACAAAAATGATTACTTTGATTTTGGGCTTGTGATCTTAAGGTTCTTTGATTAAGTTGTCCTATGACCTTTTCTAAAGGATGACTTTTGGATTCTTTAATGTTTATAATTTCATTATATAATGGTTCATCTTCCTTGTCATTTCCAATTATTTCTTGACTTTCTACAAGTTTACTTTCAACTAAGTCATCATCTACCAAAGGTGATGTCTTAGAGGGAGGTGGACTTTCGTCAAATGTTATGTTCAACGATTCCTCGACTCTCATTGTTTCTTTGTTTAAGACAATGTAAGCTTTACTAGTTTGTGAGTAACCAAGAAATACACCTTCATAAGACTTTTGGGTCAAACTTGGTGAGATAATCTTTAGTATTAAGTGTTAGGTCACTAGTTTTACAACACAAGCATCAATGAAAGAAATAGAGAAGAGATAGAGTCGGTTGAACAATAAACAAACACACACACACTAAATAATAATACGGTTATGCGTAGAGATGTGAGTGAAAGAAATAAATTGAACAACCAACCCTCAAGTGAGGGTTATACAAGAGTATTTATAGGAGGGAAGCTAGGGCAACACTTCCTAGTCCCTTCCTTTCTCCTATGGGCTTGGGCCTAAGCTCATGGGCCTTCTACATAAGCTTAAGGCTAATAACAAACATAAAGGCCATAATTAAGCTAACAATTACATATGAATTACTAACACTTGATTTAGGTTTAGGAGTGATTCCAACAATCTCCCCCTAAGTGTTAGTGATGAAAACGGTGAAGGCGTTGATGTAATGGTAGCTTTGACGTCTTCTGACATTCTTCTTTCTTGTCAGAAGAATTGCCTTTATTCGAACAATCTCCCCAGTGTAGAGAAATTGTTTTCTTTAAACGGTTCTTCTTTGACGTCATCTTTAACTTTGTTCTTTGATTATGGTTCTTTGTGATGGAAGTGATAGTATGTTGTTGTCTGCATCAAGTCTGCCTCAGGTCTGCTTCGCTGCTCCAGTGTCTCCACGTCATTCTTCAACATGCTCACACGCTCTTTAACGTTGAATAATAGTACTGATGAAGTTCTTTAAGTCTTTAACTTTGTAGATTCTTTGATTTGATGAAGAATCATTCTGACTTTTGTGTTGCTTTATGATAGAACTTTCATTAGTGATGATGTTGGCGTGAACATGAGAAGAATCTGCACGATCATTCCGCTCCAGAGCTTCCATAAGAAGAAAACATTTAAAACGGTTAGTAATAAGCGGATTCCGGCACTTACAAGTTTGAACTTCGAGAGTGTTAACAGCATAGTGTGAAAACACAACTCTAATTCTCACAAAGGCCGTTCCTGAACTGGAGTCCCAAAAGTGAGATAACGCAATGTACCAAAGTACACCTACAGTTCAGATGAGTCGCTGAGGTACACCGAAGCATCACCTCATGACTGTAGACCGTTTGAGACACACTAAGCATAATCCACGGGGAGTTACCGAAGTGACCTGCTGTCAGGGCTGTTTGATGTTGACCTTGGCAGGAGTTTTCATTCAATCACTGAGGATCACAGATGTGAACTTCTCATAAATGTTCTCAACAGATTGCTAAGATCTGTGAAGGACTCGATAACGTACCACTGATGTTCTTATTGTTGAACATCAAGTGATGAAATGTCAAGTGTTCCTAAGAGATCTTTTGATGAATCTCGTGGCTCTAGACTCAATAGTGCGTTTTGGTTTTCCTGAGCGGAGACTAGGGAGAGGGTCTCCTTCTTCAATACCAGCGATCTCTAAGAGAAAGCCAATAGTTTATGTAGGGTTCCCTGTGAGAATGAAACAAGCTTCTGTTGAGAGAAACTTGAGTGGCTAAGAAGGTTTAGTGCATGCGTCACTGGGTCCATGACGACTTTTAATCTTCAATACCGGCATCACTAAGTGACAACCAGTAGCATATGAATTGAACCCGGTGTCTGCCCTAAGTTGAATAATTTGGAGGGCTATTTCTTTTCACCCTTTTCTTTGCATTTCTTTTTAATTCTTCAACTCCTTCTTTCTCCGATTCTCATTTTCTCCTTTTTCTAATCATACCTAAGGACTTCTAAGTACTAACTATTTGTGATGTCCTTGGGTAGATCCTTCCGGCTCTGGCGGATCATAGGACGGTTAATCCTAACCTTAATCTCCTTATAACTCCATTGCCATAAAACCATTTTTCATGAAAATCTCTCAAGGTGTTTGTGAATGAAAAACATGTTTGAACACTTCAAGAGTTTTAGATTTTCAGAAATACTCCCCCTCCACATGTGCTTAAGAGTTTTTACAGAAATCTGCACAATGAGGAAAGAGCGTGCACTTTATGAATTGATCAACTCAAGATAGACAATCTCCCGCGAGACACAGTTACGTTGCATAGTTAAAGAGTTACATTATCAGCTTTTACACAACATATTTCTTATCACATAATTTTCTCTCCCTCAAAAATGGCATATATAAAATGTTATTTTTGAAAAGTTGAGAATAAATATGACCATTTTGAGTGTTGCGGGAAGATGACCACTGTGAACAATTTGTGAACAAAGTTTTAATTCATATACTCCCCCTCAACAAGTGATATAAACGGTTGAGGTTTTGAAAATCATAAGGGGAAGTACTTGTTCTTTTGAGCAAAACCTTGAAAAATGAAAGGTTTGATAGGTTTTACTCAAAAGTAAGAAGCTTTCGCTCCTTTTATAAGGATTGTGGCACTGAAGCGTACCACAGGGTCGTTTCTTGACAAATTACGGGTTGTACACTGTTATGTGTGCACAAGCCATAGACATATATAATCACACATCCAAAGTAATAATGAAAGAAGCGGTTCAAGGGGTACCAGGAAGTCCAGTGATGTTGCCAGGAGTGCGAACAGGGCGTTGATAGCCGGTGATGTTAATCCTGGGTCGACCACCAACAAAGCTTTCCAATGTTCTGAACTGATCCCTTCGATACAACCTTTCATCAATCATTTTGATGATCCTCTGCACATCCCTTCTGTCCTGAGAGTTCCATCGCTTTTGAGACCCTATGCCTTCATATATCGCCTTCAACTGATAAGCCAATCCGTCCCTAACCTTCTTCAAAGTGTGATCTCCGAACTTGTGAAGATCTCTACACGCCATCAAGCAATTTCGTTGAAGTTCACTGCGATAAACGACGCCGAATGGTTTGCTGACGAGTGTGTATTGTGGAAGCTGGTTGATGTCGGGAAGATCTAGCTGAGGTGGAGTGAAGTTGACACGGGTCTGATATGATTCAACTGCAAGCTGGAGATCTTCTACACGTTCCTGTATGACTATGCTTCTGATGAATATTAGCAAGGACTTGATGTATTCACGTTGTACTTCAGTCGAGAATTGTCTCATGCGTCCCTGTACTTTGGCAAGATGACAAACTCTGAAAGTCCGCTTCACTGATTGCATAATCTCTTTCGTCTTGTCTTTTGACCACGATATTCTTGAGAAAAGTGTAGTCCCATTTAGACGAAATGTTTAACAGCAACGATTCCTTTAGTACTGAACACTTCATTTTGAGACTTCTGAACTTGGTAGCTTCTGTAGTAGATTCGTCGGCGTTCCGGCCAATGGTGAATCCCATACATTGCGTCACGGTCATACAATTCCACATTGTTAGAAAACATGTGGGTAGCCTTTTCCTCGATGGCTATGCAGTTTGAGTATATGGCTGCCGGGAACGGAAGTGTCAGAGATGTAGCATATTTCCTTGAATCATCACTGCCGTGTAGAAGGAATTCCAAGTCTTTGTTGAAGAAATATCGGAATGGAATCCTAGGCTCATCTGGTTGGCCAATTGTTGGTAGAGGTTTAGACCAGTCGGTGTAATATGGAGGGTTGTCCCGTTTGGTGAAGTCGATGTTTGCTTCTGGGTTGAGCCAATCCATGTTGTTAGACATAGCTCGAGCAATGTTTTCAAGGTGATATTCGCCCTCGATGGCACTTTCCGAGCTATCTTTTAACAGTTGAAAAGCTTCATTCTTGATTCGCCTCAACTCAGATTTCGTCATCTTCTTTACTCGGAATTTTTCTTGCAGTATCTTAGCATGCTCCAATGTATTACCGTCTACCAGATCTTGACCTTTAGGTGGATAGGGGGTGGAGTTAACAAGTGTAGAAAACCATTCAAATTCTTCGATGTTATCTTCATCTAGCCTTGATACGACGTCAGCCTTGGGTACCTTCTTCTTATTCTTTTTCTTAGGCCTAGATGAGGATTCTGGTTTCTGTACTTTGTCGGGAGAGGCGGGTTGTTGTTGGGGCTCATGGAATTCTTCATCATCACCACCCGTATACTCAAAGTGATCACTGGTTTTCTGAGTCTCGGGTGGTAACTCAGAAGAATCCTGAGGTTTTTCAGCAGAAGAACGAGGAGGAGACCTTTGTTGTGCTGGAGTCCGTTTGGGTGGAGGTTGCATAGAAGATGATTCACCTGACTTCTTCGAGCGTTTATGCTCGTCATTCTTATCCTGATCCTTATCTTCATCGTCGCGTGGACGTTTCGGCCTTTCAGATTCTTCTCGGCATGCTGATTTGAGTTGATATTCCAGCAATGCTTCAAGCAATTTACCTTCATGAGAGGCAAGTGTTGCAGATCGTTTGGACATTTGAGCTACCAGCCGATCAACTAACTCAGCATCTGAGAATATTATGGGATCAACAGGATTGATGTTCACGTGCATTGGTGTTGATTTCATAGTCTGCTTGGCCAGATGAAGTAGATTCGGATAGAGTTGTTTGGTGAATAACTCCTTTGTAACTTTAGGAACAAAGTCAAGAAGGTAATTGTGAGTGTAACCTTTGATCATTTCGTCCATTTTCCCTTGAAGATCATCTTTCATGAGCTTCTGTACATACTCCCTTTCAACTTTCATCTTGTCATTCTCGTCATGAAGGTACTGTATCTGATCAGCGTAGAAATTCATCTTCCTGTAGAGCATGTCTTTCTTTCTGATTTGTTTGACAGCATTCACAATTCTTTTATTAGTATGAGAAATCCAAGATCGAGTTGGCTTCTTCACTGATTTGGATGTTGATTTGGTTGATCTTTTAGATGGTGGTGGTGAAGAATGAGATGATGAATTTGATGATGAGGAGACATGAGGAGGCTCAGGGTCCTTTGGAGGTGCAGAAGTATCCTCCTTGGAACGAATTGGACTGTTGAGAAGATAATCATCATAATTCCCTTCGTTATCTTGTCCAGATTTAGCTTTTACTTCCGTTTGACCCTGGGCTTCTTCATCAGTCTTTTCTTTCTCAGACTTATCCTTTTCTGGTTCCTCAATGTTATAATCAATAGAGTCTTCCACAAGCTTTTGCTGTTGCACAAGAGTGGTGGCACCAGTTCCCTTATCGGGTTGATTAACCGCATCAGGAATTGGTGAAGAGTGGACACCACCACTCGACCCTCCGGGGCCATGCATTTGATCTTGTTCAAATTCTTTAGCTTTTTGCAGGTGTCTAACGATTTTAAACTTCTTCCTGTAGGATGTATCCAATTGCTCTTCATCTGAGCTTGAGCTTTCATCATAAGGTACAAGTACTGGAGTCTTCCCTTTTCCTTGAATAGCTGGAGGACTGGGAGGTTTGACTACTGAAGGAGGTGCGTCGGTTGCAGATTCGGAGTAGAAGACCTCTTCATCTGATTGTGTATCTTCAGAGCTTTCGTCCACTAGCTTTATTTGTGGTTCAAGCTTTGGAATGGGAATAGGACCAACTTCCTTAGAAGGAACAGTCTTTTTACGAGGAGGATTCATCTTGGGAAACTTCCTCTGACTCTCAGTGCTTATAGCACTTCCTGCACTGCCTCTTCTGGTTCTCCGTGTAGGTGTTCCAGAAGACTTCTCATCAAGAAAGCCAACTTTGTTCTCTTTCACAGCTACCATATATCTTTTGTAAGAGTAGAGCTGTTTGAGTTCATCTGAGAGAAGGTGATCTGGCAACACAGCACCTTGTTTCTTGGTAGTTGACTCCTTAAATCTGACTATTAGAGTGGGATCAGTCAACATGTCATGATTTTCGGGGTCATTGATTCTTTTGGGGATGTCAGGGTTGTACCCAAGTGCTCTCTGGATCAACAGTTTAGTATATCTGATGTAAGGAATCTTTGAGCCAAGTTTTTTAGGAATGTCATCATGTCATCCCATATCAGAGCTTCAAGCTCAATGTGCTTCATGTTGATTAATGACTAAAAAAATTGCAGTTCTATGAGCTTGGGATGCTCATAGCCGCTATCACGACCAGAGACAGATTTGGTAATGATGATGTAGAGAGTTCTCCACGGTTGAGGAATGTTCTTAAGCTCCACATGAGAGTGCTTAGTGATAATTCCTGAAGCTTCATCATAGCCAATATCAATCAAGAATTGTAAAACTGTCTCTTCAGCAGGTGTGGCATAGAAGTCGGTTGGCTCGATGTCAGGGATGAGAAGAACAGCCCGTAAGTCTGCATGTGTGATGGTGACTTGTTTGTGATTGAGCGTCACAGTCACTGCACTTTGACCTTTGATCCTCTGCATTGAATTCCATAACTGTTGAATGTAGATCTCTGGTACTGTAGCAGAATGTGAGAGCATGTTCTGGTAGGTATGATTCTTGATAATATCCATAGCAATCAAACAGGAAGATTCTGAGCAGGTGAGGGTTTCAAAATCAACTCGAAGGTTGTTCTTTCCAATCTTTCTTGGATAGCCATTAGGAAAGATATCAGCAATTGTGAGAACATCTGGTGCATCCACATTCATTTGAGCAGCCATGTTGTGATCTGAAATAGCATTAGCCAAAAGAACCAACATATCGAAAGACATAATGTTAGTCAACAGAAGGTTTTATTGTCTAATTATTGAATGTACAATGTCAATGATTGTTACGAGTCCAAAGTCACTTGTCTGTCCAATAGTCCAATGACGTCGTGATAAGTTTCGTGAGTTAGTTAACTTTAAGTTTTGAAGTTTATGTTATCACTTATTTAACACAACATATTAACTGTTTAGGTTTATTAGTGACATTATTGGTTTCGTGACATTATGATTTATTTATTAACAAGTTTGCACGCGTAACAATTCATAATGAAGGTTTGATCAAGGCTTAGGCATAGAAATGGTAGCTTATGCGTAAACAGGAGAAGTATACGCGTAGACGCAAGCTTATGCGTAGGATCCTTACTTACGCGTAAGAAATATTACGCGTAGGAAAAGGGGACCTTATGTTTAGAGCTTACGCGTAGGCGTATAAAAACCTTACGCGTAAGGCTTACTCGTAAGAGTAGACCATATGCGTAGAGATCACTGTTTACGCATATCCTTCACAGGATACGCGTAGTCCCTTTGTAGAACCTTACGCCTAAGATTTCTCTTACGCATAACTTTTTACGCGTAAGGTGATCCTTATGCGTAGAGTTTCAATGACCTTGATTCTGAGTTTTATGCGTAGCAAGCCTGAAATAAAATCATTATAACATCAATTTTGACACTAACACTCATTCTATAACAGATTTAATCACAATCACTCAATTAAATAGTTAGGCGTAGAAAACCTTACGCGTAAACCAAAACCCTAATAGTTCATAGATTACGCGTAAGAACTTTAGCCATAGGAATTTCACCAAAGTTATTCTGATGGTTTTTGGATGTCATGTGAGTGTAATAACCAAGTTTTAACATCAAACTCCCAATGAATCAAAAATACCCAAAAGCGATGAACATTAAACCCAAATCTCTAATTTTCAATCAATTAGTGTTTCTGGGTTATTTTAAGGCTTGGATATCATCAATACATCATGATATCAACATCACACAACAATCTTTTTGACCAAAAACATTCACATTTGAAAACACCCAAAACCACGCATAAACCCTAATTTTCAAAATCACTCAATTCGTGTATCTGGGTATGTTTAAACGATGAAAATGTATTCATTGATGTAAGAAAAACATTTTGGCACTATCATTTCAATCATAAACACACAAATTTGATCATGTGTTCATACGCTTATGCGTAGAACACAAAATCCCTTCTAGGCGAAAATCTAACCGTTAGTTTGAGAAACGATTCAAAACCCATGTTTAGATTGATGCAAAGAACGTATAAACACTTACAAATTGATGAATTAAAGCACGGATTTGTTAAACGATTTTGGATCGTAGATGATATTAGATGAAAGTAATAAATGTGAAAGGTTAAAGTTAGGTGGAGGTATTTTATTAAAAGTGACTTTGTGCTTTTGGCAGTTTCAGTCCCTCCACCTTTTCCTTTTTCATCCAAAGCCATTTAACTTCCATTTTGGTTACCAAACATAAGATTTTAAGAAAGAAACTTAACGACACTCCCCCTCGACTTAAGAAATAATGAATTATTATAAATATTAGTCCGAGGAGTGTCAGTAAACTAGAAATGAGACCACCATTTTAAAGAATCAACCTGGATAGGATAACATGCAAGTACACGGGTGTTTTGAAACAGTTAAGTATTTATTTTCTCCACCTCAACACTTGATCGGAAAACTACTGAATTTTGAAAGATTAGAGTGTTGACGGAAGAAAGGTACTTGACATGTTGAAAGAAAAATAGATAGAAGAATATTTTTGTTGTTTTATCAGGTTTTATATTTTTGTATTTTGTTTTTGAAAAATATTTACAAAAGAGATTTTGGTGTTTGACAGGTTTTTAAGACTGTTTTAAGAGGTCATCCAATTCCTCTTGAGTCAAACACCGCATACCAATCCGGTGGACCAACTCATTAAACCTAGCGGGAGGCAAGGCTTTGGTGAGTAGATCTGCCAATTGGTATTATGTACCCACGAAGTATAATTCAACTGTACCCTATTCCACGTGGTCCTTGATGAAATGATAGCGAAGATCGATGTGCTTTGATTTCGAATGCTGAACTGAGTTGCACGAGATCGCAATGGCACTCCGATTGTCGTAGTACATCGGGATTCTGTCAAATACGTAACCATAGTCTTTGAGTTTTGTTCTCATCCAGATGACTTGAGCACAACACGCGGACATGGCTACATATTCTGCTTCGGTTGATGACAGCGATGTACAATCCTGCTTCTTTGATTGCCAAGACACCAGTTTATCACCAAGAAATTGTAGTGCTCCTGAAGTACTTTTTCGTGAATCTAAACATCCTGCGTGATCAGCATCTGAAAAAGCGATTAGTTCAAAACTAGAATCCTTCGGATACCAGATCCCCAAGTTAATGGTTCCCTTGATGTATCGGAGGATTCTTTTAGCCTCAAAGAGGTGGGTTTCAGTTGGTCTTGACTGATAACGGGAGCAGAGATAAACGGTAAAGACAATGTCAGGTCGGCTAGCTGTTAGATACATGAGAGACCCAATAATACTTCAGTATTTGGTAGGGTCCACTAATTTCCCATGTAAATCAGCATCTAGCTTCTTGGTATGAGCCATTGGTGTGGCATAATTGTCACAGGTTTTCATTCCAAATTTGTTTAACAATTCAAGGGCATATTTGGACTGACTCAAGAAAATACCACGGGGTGATTGATGAACTTGCAGTCCTAGAAAGAACGTAAGTTCACCCATCATGGACATTTCAAAATTTTTCTTCATTAGTTTTGCAAAAGCGATTGAGTACTTTTTATGTGTAGACCCAAAAATGATGTCATCCACGTAAATTTGAACAATTAAGATATGTGCCCCGTGATATTGTATAAAAAGAGTAGGGTCGACCGAACCTTTGGTGAAATTATTAGCAATGAGGAAAGATGATAGCTTATCGTACCATGCCCGAGGAGCTTGTTTGAGACCATACAGAGCTTTGTTCAGTTTGTAGACATGGTTCGGGAACTCGGGATCAACGAATCCATCTGGTTGGCTGACATAAACCGTTTCTTTAAGTTGTCCATTGAGAAACGCAGTTTTGACATCCATCTGATAGACCGTCATATTCATATGAGCCGCGAACGCGAGAAATATCCGAACAGCCTCAAGACGAGCAACCGGAGCAAAAGATTCTTCAAAGTCTATTCCCTCTTCCTGACGATAACCCTTAGCAACTAGACGTGACTTGTTTCGGATTACGTTCCCTTCAGCATCCAATTTGTTTTTCCAAATCCATTTGAGACCAATGACGTAGACCCATGTTGGTCTTTCAACCAGTTGCCATACTTCAAGACGTTTGAATTGGTTGAGTTCTTCTTGCATGGATTCAATCCAGTTGTCTTTTGTCATTGCGTCTTTAATGTTTTTAGGCTCAGATTGGTAGACAGTGAGTGCATAAATGCAATGTTCACCATCTGTGTGAAGACGTTGTCTCGTAACGACTGGTTGATTCGGGTTGCCAATAATATTTTCCATAGGATGGTCTTTTGTCCATCTATGTGTAGAGGGTTGATGTTGGTATACATTGTGCAGATTCTGAGGATTCAAATGGCTTGTTGAAGATTCCGCGACATCTGGTGCAGCAGTTTCATTAGCAAACGGGTAAAGAACGCATTTGGATCAAAAGCTGCAGGTGGGGGTACTTCATTCAGAATATCATCAGCCGGTTCATCATTGTTGGAAGCGGTTTATTCAACTGTTGTGGTGGAGTCAACTGGTGGTGCTTCTTCAACCGTAGTTGTTGTAGCAGGTGTATCAGGTATAAGAGTATTATCAGGTTGAGCAGCGGAAACAGCGGATACACCTGGAGCACGTTCATCAATATCGTCACTGTACAGCGGAGCAAATAATCTTTCCATTTGTTGACGAGTGAGCTGGGGGCTTTGTTCAGCTGATGATGGGGTTTGAGGGAAGTTTAAGCGGTTGTGACCGGGTTCCAAGCTGTTATACTCAGAAGAGATTTCCGTAAGTTCATCAAAATGAGCACGAATCATTTCCATCACCTGTTTTGTACGACGATTCCAGATTCGGTAACCTTTAGAATTCTCACAATATCCAATAAAGACTCCAATGTCAGCTTTGGCTTTGAGCTTTCCAAAATCATCACGATCATTATTCGGATAGCAAAGGGATCCAAATACATGAAAGTGTTTGAGATTCGGTTTATGGTTGTGGAGAAGCTCAAATGGTGTTTTGTTGTGGCGTTTAGTAATCATAGAACGGTTTTGAGTATAGCATGCAATAGATATAGCTTCTGCCCATAAGTAATCTGGAAGTTTAGCATTGATTAACATTGTTCTTGCAGCTTCCACTAACGTTCGGTTTCGTCTTTCAACAACTCCGTTTTGTTCTGGTGTACGTGCAATAGATGTCTGATGCTGAATTCCCACTTTCTCATAAAATTCACGAAGGGTTTGGTTAACAAATTCAGTTCCTTTATCTGTTCTGATTTGTCTGACGATGTTACGGAGTTGAACCTGTATTTTCGTGAGAATGGTGATGATCATCTGTGGAGCTTGGTCTTTGCTTCGAAAGAAAGTAGACCCAAGTCCAACGTGAATAGTCATCAACAATTACTAAGATGTAGCGTTTGCCATTTATCGTTTGCACGCGCATCGGGCCACACAAATCCATGTGAAGAAGATGAAGCACATGCTGAGAGCTGTGTTCCACCTTTGAAGGAAAATGAGCACGAGTGCTTTTCCCTTGTTCACAGGATGAGCAAAGGTGATCTTTAGAATACCGGAATCGTGGGAGATCTTCAACTAGTTTGTGTCGAGCAAGATTGGTTATAGTTTGAAAGTTTAAATGTGAGAGACGACGGTGCCATAGCCAGGATTTTGTTGATGTTGCCTTTGAAAGTAAGCAGATGGGAGATGAAGCAACCATGGCTTGCATAGATATAGTGTAAAGACTTGAGTTACGCAAGCCAGACATAAGGTCGTTTCCTTGTAGATCACGAATGAAACAAGATTTCTCCCTGAAAGCAACCTCCAAATCTCCATCACAGAACTGACCTACTGAAAACAGATTGTGACCGAGGCCTTCCACATAATAAACCCTTCTAATTTCAATGTTCCCATTGATATAGTCTCCGTAGCCTATGATAGCTGCGAAGTGATCATTCCCGAATCTGACAGTGCCAATGAACTTTGCAATAAAGTTTGATAACAGTTTAAGGTTGCCTGTCATGTGTCGAGAACATCCGCTATCAACAATCCAGAGAATGATCTGTATCACCTGCATTACACACAGACGACACAGATGGAATAGAAGTAGATGTGGAACCCAAAATGTTAGAGGGTTCCGGAGCAGTTATAGTAGACATACACACATCAATAATTTTAGGCATCCATTTAAATCCTAGTATGTTATATATCCATTTCTGCCATCTCCAACTAGTATTTGCTTTAGTCTTAGTGAATGCACTAGGTGGTACTACATTCTTAGGAGGTGAAACTGGAGCTACAGGGACAACAACGCGTTTCTTAGAATCTAAAGAGGGCGGTTTACCAAGCACAGACTTAGAAAGATTAGTGGGCCTAGAGGTATTCTGATTCTTAGGATTCTGTAAACAAGAGATGATAGCTTTAGCAACACATTTGTCATGACAATCAGAATTCATACTTTTACGACAAATAACACAAGGTGCATCAGACTGAATATCAAAAGTACTTAAAGGTTTAGCATTCGTTACATCACTATTTCTATTACATTTGCCAGACGCAATATCAATAGTGGAAGCAACGTGAGTCTTATTCATAGTCCTAGGGTGTTCTTCTACTTTAGCATTCCTTATTGATCCTTTCTTAGTTCGCAACTTCCTATTCTTCGATGTAGTGCTCCTAGGCTGTGAAGTGCGGACGTTTGGAAAAGACGCAACTATTCCTGTATCAGTAGAAGGAAGCACGTTAGCAACTTGTGATTTGGCAGTAGGGATTCTAGGTTCACGATTACTAAGTGTTACTGGTGCTATTCTCTTAATCACGGTAGGAGGAAGTTGTTCATACTTTCCTAACATTTTTCTTAACTTAGAGATAGTGTGAATCAAATCTTGATTTTCAGAACGAATATTACCAGCAAAATTCATTACTTCTATAGTGTGTGCAAGATAGTGATCAAGTTTGTTTGATGCTTCATGACGAGTCTTATTGAGTAAATCAAATATGACACCATATTTCTGTTTAACTTTTACAAGTTCTTGTTCATATTTTGAGATTTGACTTTTCAAAGACACGTTTTGCTCATCCAGTTGCTCAAATTTTGGATTAAAATTGTTTGATTGCAACTGGTGGATTTTGTTTTGCAAAGCAAGTTCACGATTTTGACAATCTTTCTGACACCATTGAAGACGACGTTTTGCATTTGAAAGCTCGTGTAAGAGACGTTCGTTTTCAACTTTTAAAGACTCGATCTGAAGCACATTATCAGTACTCTCAACAGTTACAACATTATCAACAGTATCAGCAGAGATATAATCAGATGCATGTGGCAAAGAATTGAATAACACAACATTATGGATATCAGCACAGATAACATCTTTCAAGAGTCGAATAACATCTTTTCTCAATATTTTCTTTTTACTTTTAGTATTAGAAATAGATGTTTCTGTTTTCTCAAAAACGACCTTCATCACTCCAAGTTCCTTATGAAAGTCCCGTTCCCAAGACAATGCACAATTTTTCAAATTTTTAACATTTTGGTAAAAGATTTTTCTGAAAAATGTCTCTTTGTTCTCGCGCCAGAGGCGATTGAAAATGTTGAACTTTGATTTTAGAATGATATTCTATCTCATGTTGTAAAGTTTTGAGGTCAGCCATGAAAATGTCAAAATATCTAAGAATTTTGCGATTTTCAGGTTTTGAGTTTACTTCACTAATGGAAGGTAAAGGACCATAAATTTGTGCATAATCTGGTTGGGGATTAACATTAGAAGACTCATACGTTTTTATGATAACCCTTGGTGTGTTAGAAGAATCCGTTGGTGAGACAAAAGTGACCGGTTTTGAATAATTAAAAGGTTTGTTGTAAACAACAGTTTTTAAAAGGTGAGAGCGTTAATTTGCTTTTTATGTTCATGTTTCAGTTGTTCTATCTCAGACAACAAAGCATTCTTCAAAGCGGCTAGATCACGCATCTGTCTCTCTAAATATTTTCATTTTTATGAGATTTAGCAAAAGCAGTTTCAAAACCTTTTTCACGGTTTTCTTGAGTTTTGAAAAATTTGAGTTGCATTTTTAAACATTCAAAATCCTTGGTTAACAGTGCATTTTTACTTTTTAAGTTCTGATTTAATGCACAACATTCTTCAATTTGGGATTGCTGGTCTTTAAGTAAAAGAGCAAGATCTGGATGAGGCAAAAGTTCGGCGTGTTCAACGTGAGTCACAACATGATCATTACTTAGATCCTCAAGTATAACCACAGAGTCAATTTGATTATCAATGGAAACCATAAGGTCATTTTGATCGTCAAATGTAACTACGGGGTCTAATTGAAAATCGTCGGAATGAGATATGGATGACTCATTTTGAACATTCTGAGCCTTGCCGAATTCAGATGTTGGCGGAGATATTAGATCAGAGATAAATATGGTTTGTTCGGGTACCTGAGACAAGCTATCAGTGTCATACACTGGGCATGTGTCACTCATGTGTAACTCATGCATATTAGCCATCAACATAACAGCTGCATTGGCCTGCAAGTCCTCCATATCATCATCTGAGTCTGCATCTGCCATAAAACTCTGTTCTTTGTCCGTGAGAGTTCCACCAGCTTCATCCTTAAGAGCCAAAAGAAGAGCCTCTTTGTGATAAGCACTGCCCCTAGTCCTCGACTTTGGGCATGCATTAGCCAGGTGTCCCTTCTCATTGCAGTTGTAGCATCGAAGACCATTCAACCCATTCTAAGCATTTCCCTATTCTACCACTTGAGCTCTGTTGTTATTCCTACCCACAGCATTAAACCCTTGACCACCGCCCATCTGACGACCATAACCACGATTCTGAACTTCAACTCGTCCATTGTTCACAACAGCTTGATTTTGTGTGTTAGATGAGGAACGAATACGATTGTTGGATTTGTTGGTATAACGGCTAAAAGCATTAGCAATCATAACAAATCCTTGTTGCAATGCTTCGAACGGATCGGATTCCTCATTAGCTTCACTGACAAATGCTTGAGCATTGTTGTTGTTGTATGGAACCAATTGATTATGTTGAGATTGTTGTGATTGATCATTTGGTGTGATAGTGGCAGTTGGTTGAGTTGCTTGTTGAGGAGGATAACTGTTTTGAGCATACAAGGCATGTTGTTGATTTTCCGGAGTTGTTGTTGAAGCAATTTGAACACGGAGAATCCTTTCCCTATCAACTTCCTTTTAATGAGGCTTCAAGTAATCATACAACAATCCGTATGTAGAATGATGCATGTTATTCGCTTGACGGAGAAAAATGACATACTTCTCCCATTCAGGACCAAGACTACTCAGGAACTTGGTATTAACTGCAATTCTTGGCATGATGATGTTGTGTTTATCTAAATCATTTATGATGTCTGAGAATCGATGATGATAAGACTCTAGTGTCTCTCCAGGTTCAATCATGAAGTGTTCATAAGCCAAGTAAATTTTGGATTCCATATCCTCCTGATTGAGTGCAGATCCTTCCATAATTAGATGAATGTGTTCCCACATTTTCTTTGCAGTCTTTTGAGCATCAACACTTCGAAGAATTGGGTTTGGTAATCCTAAAAGGATATATTGCATTGCAAGCTCATCAGCTTCATAGTGTAGAAGTTCTTCTGGATTCAGGTCTGCAACAGTAGTAATGTTTGATTGTTCATCTCTTGGTGGATTAGCATTTGGATCTCCGGGTACAATGACAGTAGGCATCTGAAATGGACCTTCCAAGATAACCTTCTTTAAGAACTTTCCATGTGGCTTCTTCAGATCACAAAACCTAAAGAACCTAATTACCCATTGATCGTAGTTTCCTGGAGTGAGCATTGGAGGTCTATCAAGTGATCCGGCCTCATGAATTGATTTTTGGCTGCTTAAAGCTTCACACATCTTTGTAAACCAAGTGGGTTCCTTCATAGTGTTCCTTGATGGATGTTGATTGAAATTGTTTGTGTAGGGTTGAACTTGAAGACTGGTGGTGTTTGAACCATTTGTGGTGGAGGAATTGCTCCAAGTTGTGGAGTATGTTGTTGATTGAATTGTTGTTGATAAATTGCTTGTTGTTGATTCCATTGTTGATGTTGTGGACTTAGTTGTTGTTGTCGTTGAGAATAAGTGTAAGGGAAATAGTTAGAGTATGGTGGTTGTGACATGTTGAAAACTTGTGTTGGTAAAAATGGATCTTTGTAGTCGAATGGACCTTTGTTGATGAAGTATCCTTAGGCGTAGAAATCACAATAAACCAAGTAGCACTTATGCGTAAAAACACCAAAGTTACGCGTAACAATCACGAGTTACGCGTAGGTTTAGCTTACGCATAAGTAGGGAAAAGACACTAAAGTTATGCTTAGACACAAAGTTAGGCGTAGAAACTTAGGCGTAGGATTACCTTACGCGTAAGACTAGGCTTAGGCGTAAGATGAATCTTATGCGTAGGATTTCTACGCGTAAGCTTTATGCTTATGCGTAAGTTTAGGGTTTTATCCCAAGTGATCGTTTACACTATCACAGTGCAAAAGATATCCAAAGTCGACGTATTTTCAGGCTTATCCAAGCAAGAAAACACGGAGTAAACCACGAAACTGAAGATCAAACCACGGATAAAGTTACGCGTAGAACTAGGGTTTTGATACGCGTAGCTTTACTCGTAAAACTGATTTTGCCCAAAGTTGTTTCTAAACCAGATTTTTGTTATGGAATAGCTTCAATATCACCAAAATAACACAAAAGTGTGAAACTTGATGAATCAAAACGGCTAAACAAGTTACGCGTAGAACGACACCCACGAACAAAAACAAGCTTAAAAACTATGATCCACGCATAAAGTTTGAAACTTTTTGCCAAAAATAGTTATTTTAACACCTTAAAACATTGAAAGTACAAGAATCTTGGATTAAAAAGTGTAAAAACGTGTTTTAAGCGATCCAAAGTGTTAACCACGTTTACGCGTAAGACCGAAAACAAAAAACTTCAAAAACGAAAGTGTTAACCCAACTATTTGGCGATTGATACCACTGTTAGGTCACTAGTTTTACAACACAAGCATCAATGAAAGAAATAGAAAAGAGATAGAGTCGGTTGAACAATAAACAAACACACACACACTAAGTAATAATACGGTTATGCGTAGAGATGTGAGTGAAAGAAATAAATTGAACAACCAACCCTCAAGTGAGGGTTATACAAGAGTATTTATAGGAGGGAAGCTAGGGCAACACTTCCTAGTCCCTTCCTTTCTCCTATGGGCTTGGGCCTAAGCTCATGGGCTTTCTACATAAGCTTAAGGCTAATAACAAACATAAAGGCCGTAATTAAGCTACCAATTACATATGAATTACTAACACTTGATTTAGGTTTAGGAGTAATTCCTACATTAAGAATGAAACATTTACATCCAAATACTCTAAAATATCCTAAAGTTGGCTTTTTACCTTTATATAGCTCATATGGTGTTTTGTTTAAGAAAGGACGTATTAAGACTCTATTTAAGATATATGTAGAAGTGTCAACGGCGTTACACCAAAACTTTTGAGGAATGTTTTGTTCATTAAGCATTGTTCTACTCATTTCTTGAATGGTTCTATTTTTACGTTCTACAACTCCATTTGATTGAGGTGTTCGAGGAGCCGAGAAGTTGTGTGTTATACCATTTGTATCACAAAAGTTTCCAAATTGTGTTTCATTGTCAAATTCACAACCATGATCCATTCGGATCGACACAATGTTAACACCTATTTAATTTTGAATTTTCTTGCTAAGAATTTCAAATTTATCAAAAGCTTCATTTTTGGTTTTCAAAAACAATGTCCAAGTAAACCTTGAATAATCATCTACTATGACCAAAGTGTATAAGTTGCCTCCATAGCTTCTTATAGCGGATGGACCAAAAAAGTCCATATGCAAAAGTTCTAGACACTTAGATGTGGATACCATGTTTTTAGCCTTATGACTACTATGGGTTTGTTTACCAATTTTGCAAGCATCGCAAAAGTGTTGGTCATATTTAAGTTTAGGTAAATTTCTAACTAGCTCTTTTGAAGATAGATTTTGCATAAGTCTCATATTAGCGTGACCTAAGCGTCTATGCCAAAGAGTTGAGCTATCATCTAAAGTTGTTAGACAAAGTTTTTCATTAGATGTTTTATCTATTTTCATGACGTATATATTATTTTTCGTAACTCCTTTAGCTATGGTGATATCATCTTTTAGTATTTTACTACCATTTTCTTCAAATAGTACTTTATACTTTTTATCACATAATTGGCTAATACTAAGTAGATTAAATCCTAACCTATCGACATGAGCAACATTCTCAATAGTTAGAGAGTTATGAGCGATCGTACCTTTGCCAATGATTTTGATTTTGAGATTGCTACCAAAAGTGGCATTACCTCCGTCATACTCTTGGTATGTTGAGAAGAGGCTTTTGTTGCACGTCATGTGTCGTGAGCATCCACTATCTTTTATCCATTCATCAGGTTCCAATCCAACTTTCAAGCATACCTATGTTAGGTTACTAGATTTACAACACAAGCTTAATAGAAAGAGATAAAGGCGATTGAACAAGAAATCAAACACAAACACACAATATAAAGACACGGTTATGCGTAGAGTGTAGTGAAAGAAAATAACTTGAACAACCAACCCTCAAGTGAGGGTTATTACATAGTATTTATAGGCAAGGAGCTAGGGCAACACTCCTACTCCTTCCCTTTTCCTTATTGGACATGGGCCTAAGCTTATGGGCCTTCTACATAAGCTTGACCTTAAACAAACATAAAGGCCATAATAAGCTACCTATTACATATGAGTAACTAACACTTGAATTAAGGTTTAGGAGTGATTCCAACAATCTCCCCCTCAAGTGTTGGTGATGAAAAACGATGAAGGCGTTGATGTAATAGTAGCTTTGACGTCTTCTGACATTCTTCTTTCTTGTGAAAAGAATTGCCTTGATTTGAACAATATCCCCAGTGTAGAGAGATAGTTTTCTTTGAACAGTTATGCTTTGACGTCATCTTTAACTTTGTTCTTTGATCATTGTTCTTTGTGATGAAAGTGATAGTATGTTGTTGTCTGCATCAAGTCTGCCTCAGGTCTGCTTCGCCGCTACAGTGTCTCCACGTCATTCTTCAACATGCTCACACGCTCTTTGACGTTGGAATTCAGGACTGATGAAGTTCTTTAAGTCTTTAACTTAGTAGATTCTTTGATTTGACGAAGAATCATTCTGACTGTTGTGTTGCTTTTGGATAGAACTTCCATTAGTGATGATGTTGGCGTGAGCATGAGAAGAATCTGCACGATCATCCCGCTCCGGAGCTTCCATAAGAAGAAAAAATTTAAAACGGTTAGTAATAAGCGGATTCCGGCACTTACAAGTTTGAACTTCGAGAGTGTTAACAGCATAGTGTGAAAACACAACTCTAATTCTCACAAAGGCCGTTCCTAAATTGGAGTCCCACAAGTGAGATAACGGGATGTACCGAAGTACATCTACAGTTCAGATGAGTCGTTGAGGTACACCGAAGCATCACCTCACGACTGTAGACTGTTTGAGACACACTAAGCGTAATCCACGGGGAGTTACCGAAGTGACCTGCTGTCAGGGCTGTTTGATGTTGACCCTGGCAGGAGTTTCCATTCAATCACTGAGGATCACAGTTGTAAACCTCTCATAAATGTTCTCGACAGATTGCTAAGATATGTGAAGGACTCGATAACGTACCACTGATGTTCTTATTATTGAACATCGAGTGATGAAATGTCAAGTGTACCTAAGAGATCTTTTGATGAATCTCGTGGCTCTAGACTCAATAGTGGGTTTTGGTTTTTCCAGAGCGGAGACTAGGGAGAGGGTCTCCTTCTTCAATACCATCGATCTCTAAGAGAAAGCCAATAGTTTGCGTAGGGTTCCCTGTGAGAATGAAACAAGCTTCTGTAGAGAGAAACTTGAGTGGCTAAGAAGGTTTAGTGCATGCGTCACTGGGTCCATGACGATTTTTAATCTTCAATACCGGCGTCACTAAGTGACAACCAGTAGCATATGAATTGAACCCGGTGTCTGCCCTAAGCTGAATAATTTGGAGCGCTATTTCTTTTCACCCTTTTCCTTGCATTTCTTTTTAATTCTTCAACTCTTTCTTTCTCTGATTCTCATTTTCTCCTTTTTATCATCGTACCTAAGGACTTCTAAGTACTAACTATTTGTGATGTCCTTGGGTAGATCCCTCCGGCTCTGGCGGATCATAGGACGGTTATTGCTAACCTTAGTCACCTTATCACTCCATGACTAACATATGTTGCCATAAAACCAATTTTCAAGAAAATATTGTTGGGAATTATAGATTTGATGATTACAAAACCACGAGCAAGAATGAAGAAAGAAGAAACAATGAGGACCTAATATGTAATAGTTAGCTTTTCTAGTAAGCTAGGGTTTGTAACCTCCCTCTATTATATAAAGAGGGATGGCGGCTAGGGTTACTGGATCATCCTTTCATTTTATTTCATAGTAGACATCTCCTAATGAGAGTCTAATTAATGCATAGAGCGTTTAGTAGTTGTAGTAGTATTAGTTTCTTTATATTCAATAAAGAAAACCTTATTAGTAATGTTGATTGTGTCGTTATTATTCCACTGTGCAATCATTCAATCAATATTGCATATACCCTAGTTGAGTCTGGATCTAGGATTTAACAATTGGTTTCAGAGCGGGTGGCTCTCGATCTAGGGTTTATAAGGTTTTCATGTCATTAGAGTTTTTACAGCAGATCTGGAAAAGAAAAGAGGTAGCAGTTCTATTGGTAACTGATCAATGAGTCGTCAAAAGCAAAAGGTATTCACATGTTTTATTAATTACAGATTCATATGTTATGCTAATGGACGGCGCATTATCTTGTGATTGGTCAAATATGTGTTTCATCTTTTGGCACATCACTGGTCCTACTCGTTTGTTCTTATGAGTCACAAAAGGTCTCATGGGGCTCTAAATTTGTAATTGGTACTTGGTTGTTGGTATTCACGTGGGTCCCGAATTGGATGAGATCTGTGAGCGTTTTCATTTAAACGCAATATCGGTTTTCTATTGGTCCACTGACGTGCTACTTATCATTGTATTAATTGTTGTCATTTGATTTGGTATGGTGTGGACTATGGGTGTTATGGTGGTCATGCATTTTAAATGATTATTGGTCGAATTTTTATTGTTTCTGCTGATGGCTTCCAGTAAAAGTTCACATGGGAAATTATTCTGTTTGATCTGACATGGGGCTCGAATTTAATGTGGTAATATGAGCGTTTTTTATTTAAAACGCAATACATGTGGGCTCCATTATGTGATTTGTGGCATTATTTGTACGGGTTGAATTGGTTTTTCTTGTCACATGATGGGTCTGCACATGAGACAGCAAGAGAGGAATCTGATTGGTCCATTCATACGAGTTACTGTTTTTGCTGATTCATTGTTTCGTTTCTGCTGATCGGTTTCTGCTGAAGGTATTGGTTTCTGCTGATCGTTTCCTGCTGATTGTTTCTGCTGATCAGTTTTTACTAGTTGTTTTGGAGTTCCTACTGGTTGATCAGGTGCGTGTCTTATCATATCTCAAAGTGGGTGTTACACTTTTGAGATAACTTGTTTGTACGTTAATGATGTGACAAAGACTTGATGATTCTAGTGAAGGGGTGAGATCTATAGATTAAATGTACTTAATGCGCACATTTACTAACACTTTAAGGAGTTACGTTGTAGTGCTCAGTGTTAGTGAAGGGGTGTGATCTACATATTACAGGTGCTTAATGCTCATATTTGCTAGTATCTCATCTGAGTTTGGAGTCACATGGATAGTGCAAGATATAAGACGCATACGTTGATGTTTCTACTGGTTCTCTGTTCCTACTGGTAGACTATTGGATTCTGCTGCTGATTTGATTTCTCTACTGTTATGCTTTATTTATTTAGTTTAGTTGTAAAAAAAAAAAAAAAAAAAAAAAAAAAAAAAAAAAAAAAAAAAAGATGGTTAGTATAATTTTAAGGGGAAGCTTATGGTTTATATACTTACTATCTACATGCATCACTTGAGGGGAAGCGTCTACGAGTTGCACAAGACCCCTATTAGATGATTACAAAAAGGGGAAGAAGATTCATGATGTGCAGCTTATTATTTGTGATGACATGTTTTAGCATTGTTTCTTATACAGGTTGTTTTGTAATATCAAATAGGGGAAGATTGTTGGGAATTATAGATTTGATGATTACAAAACCACGAGCAAGAATGAAGAAAGAAGAAACAATGAGGGCCAAATATGTAATAGTTAGCTTTTCTAGTAAGCTAGGGTTTGTAACCTCCCTCTATTATATAAAGAGGGATGGCGGCTAGGGTTACTTACTCATCCTTTCATTTTATTTAATAGTAGACATCTCTTAATGAGAGTCTAATTAACGCATAGAGCGTTTAGTAGTTGTAGTAGTATTAGTTTCTTTATGTTTTCAATAAGGAAAACCTTATTAGTGATGTTGATTGTCGTTATTATTCCACTGTACAATCATTCAATCAATATTGCTTATACCCTAGTTGAGTCCGGATCTAGGATTTAACAAATATCTCAAAGGGTTTGTAAATGAAAAACATGTTTGAACCACTGTGAGAGTTTTATCTTTTAGCATAAATACTCCCCCTCCACATGTGCTTTAGAGTTTTGACGGAAATCTGCACTGTGTGGGAAGAGCGCGCACTTTTGAATTGATCAACTTCAAGATAGACAATCCCCCGCGAGACACGGTTACGTTGCATAGTTAAAGAGTTACATTGTTAGCTTTGAGGTGACAACTAGCTCTAATAACTACCTTGAAGGTGTAGACAAACCTCGAAAGGTTGTCATACCCGTCAAAGTTCATGTCTACCAAGAGTTTCTCGAATGGTACTTTCTACTTGGACAAGTCCTTTGCGAGACACGTTTACATTACTAGCGAACTAGCTTGAAATTATTACCCGTCCCGGACAAGTCTTTTCGAGTTACTAACAGTTAAGTACCGTCAATTCGTTGGTTAAGTCTATTACACAAAGATGCATTTGCATTTACACAACATATTTCTTATCACATAATTTTCTCCCCCTCAAAAATGGCATATAAAATGTTATTTTTGAAAAGTTAAGAATAAATATGACCATTTCAAGTGTTGCGGGAAGATGACCCTATGAACAATTTGTGAACAAAGTTTTAACTCAAGTACTCCCCCTCAACAAGTGATATAAACGGTTGAGGTTTTGAAAATCATACGGGGAAGTACTTGTCCTTTTGAGCAAAACCTTGAAAAATGAAAGGTTTGATAGGTTTTACTCAAAAGTAAGAAGCTTTCACTCCTTTTGTAAGGATTGTGGCACTGAAACGTACCACAGGGTCCTTTCTTGACAATTGCGGGTTGTACACTGTTATGTGTGCACAAGCCATACACATATATATAAATCATACATCCAAAGTAATAATGAAAGAAGCGGTTTAAGGGGTACCAGGTAGTCCAGAGATGTCGCCAGGAGTGTGAATCGGGCATTGAAAGCCGGTGATGTTAATCCTGGGTCGACCACCAACATAGCTTTCCAATCTTCTGAACTGATCCCTTCTATACAACCGTTCATCAATCATCGTGATGATCCTCTTCACATCCCTTCGATCCTGAGAATTCCATCGCTTAGGAGACCCGATCTTTTGGTGTATATCCTTCAATCGATAAGCCAATCCGTCCCTAACCATCTTCAAAGTGTGATCCCCAAACTCGTGAAGATCGCTACACGCCATTAAGCAATTTCATTGAAGTTCATTGCGGTAAACGACGCCGAATGGTTTGCTGATGAGTGTATATTGTGAGAGTTGGTTGATGTCGGGAAGATCAAGCTGAGGTGGAGTGAAGTTAACACGGGTTTGATATGATTCAACAGCCAGCTGGAGATCTTCTACACGTTCTTTGATGACTATGTGTCTGATGAATATGAGCACTGACTTGATGAATTCACGTTGTACTTCAGTGGAGAATTGTCTCATACGACCCTGTACTTTGGCAAGGTACATGTCTTCGATGTCATTGATAGACAAATTCTCAAAGTCAGCTTCAGAGAATGCATAATCCCGTTCATCTTGCCTTTTGACCACAATCTTCTTGAGAAAAGTGTAGTCCCATTTGGTCGAAAGATCAACGTGTTTGATGGCAACGATGTTTTTAGTACTGAGCACTGCATGTTGAGACTTCTGAACTTGGCAGCTTCTGTAGTATATTCTTCGGCGTTCCGGCCAGTGATGAATCCCATACATTGCATCTCGGTCATATGCTTCCACTTTGTTGGAGAACAAGTGATTAGCTCTTTCCTCGATAGCTATGCAGTTTGAGTATTCGGCTGCTGGGAATGGAAGTGTCAAGGATGTAGCGTATCTCCTTGAACCATCGCCACCGTGAAGAAGAAATTCCAAATCTTTGTTGAAGAAATATCTGAATGGGATACTAGGCTGATCTGGTTGGCCGATTGTTGGTAGTGGTTTAGACCAGTCGGTGTAATATGGAGGGTTGTCCCGCTTGGTAAAGTCGATGTTTGATTCTGGGTTGAGCCAATCCATGTTATTAGACATAGCTCGAGCAATGTTTTCAAGGTGATATTCGACCTCGATGGCACTTTCTGAGCTATCTTTCCACAGTTGAAAAGCTTCATTCTTGATTCGCCTCAACTCGGATTTCGTCATCTTCTTTACTTTGAACTTTTCTTGCAGAATTTTAGCATGCTCCAAAGTATTACCGTCTACCAGATCTTGACCTTCTTCAGGGTAAGGAGTGGAATTGACAAGTGTAGAAAACCATTCAAATTCCTCTGTTGTATCTTCATCTAGCCATGATACGACGTCAGCCTTGGGCGCCTTCTTCTTCTGTTTCTTAGGCCTAGATGAGGATTCTGGTTTCTGAACTTGTTTGGGAGAGGTGGGTTGTTGTAGGGGCTCACGGACTTCCTCATCGTCACCACCCGTATACTCAAAGTGATCACCGGTTTTCTGAGTCTCGGGTGGTAATTCAGAAGAATCCTGAGGTTTATCAGTAGAAGAGGGAGGAGAAGATCTTTGTTGAGTAGGAGTCCGTTGTGGTGGAGGTTGCATCGAATACTGAATAGAGGATGATTCATCAGACTTCTTTGTGCGTTTGGGCTCTTTATCCTTATCCTGATCTTTGTCTTCATCATCTCTTGAACGTTTGGGCCTTACAGCTTCTTCTCGGAATGAGGACCTGAGTTGGTATTCCAGTAGAGCTTCAAACAGTTTAGCTTCGTGTGAGGCAAACGTTGCAGAGCGTTTCGACATTTGCGCTACTAGCCGGTTCACTAATTCATCATCTGAGAAAATTGTGGATTCAACTGGATTGATGCTTAAATTCATCGGAGTTGATTTCATGGCTTGTTTTGCTAGATGCAAGAGATTTGGATACAGTTGTCTGGTATACATAGCCTTTGTCAGTTTCGGAACGACCTCCATAAGGAACTGGTGAGTGTATCCTTTGATCATATCGTCCATTTTCCCTTGAAGATCATCTTTCATGAGCTTCTGGACATACTTCCTTTTATCTTGCATCTTGTCGATATCATCATGAATATACTGTATCTTATCAGCGTAGAAATTCATCTTCCTGTAGAGAATGTCTTTCTTTCTGACTTGTTTGACAGCATTCCCAATTCTTTTATGAGCATGAGATATCCAAGATCGAGTAGGCTTCTTCACTGATTTGGATATTGATTTGGTTGATCTTTTAGATGGTGGTGGTGAAGAATGAGATGATGAATCTGATGATGAGGAGACATGAGGAGGCTCGGGGTCCTTGGGGGTTCAGAAGTTTCCTCCTTAGACATAGCCCTGTCATCAGTCTTTGTTTCATCAGCAGGTATTTCCTCAGTCTTTTCTTTTGCTGGTTCCTCAATCTCATATTCAATAGAATCCTCCAAAAGTTGTTGTTGTTGTAGAAGAGTGGTGGCACCAGCTCCCTTATCGGGTCGATTAACCATATCAGGAGATGGTTTAGAGTGGGCAGCACCACTTGAACCTCCAGGGCCACCCATTTGATCCTTTGAAAATTCCTTCGCAACATGTTGGAGTCTAATGAATTTGAACTTCTTCCTGTATGAAGTATCCAGTTGCTCTTCTTCTTCATCTGAGCTTTCTTCATAAGGCACAAGTACAGGAGTCTTCCCTTTGCCATGTTCAGCTGGAGGAATGGGAGGTTTAGATACCGTTGTGGTTTCATCTTCAGCAGTTTCAGAGTGAAACATCTCTTCATCTGATGCAGTACCTTCCGAGTCCTCGTCAATTAGCTTTCTCTGCGGTTCAGGTGTAGGAATAGGAACAGCTTCCTGAGAGGGAACTTTCTTCTTTGGAGCAGGTTTCCTCTTTGGGACATTCCTTTAACTCTCTGTGCTTACTGTACTTCCAGCACTTCCTCTTCTGGTTCTCCGAGTAGGTGTTCCAGAAGGTTTTTCATCGAGATGATCAACTTTGCCTTCTCTTACTGCTACCCGATACCTTTTGTACGTTTCAAGCTTCTTGATTTCGTCAGTCAGTAGGTGATCAGGTAACACATCACCCTGTTTCTTTGTAGACGATTCCTTGATTCTGACTGATAGGGTAGGCTCAGTCAACATATCGTGATTGTCTGGGTCATTGAGCCTCTGTGGAATATCGGGATTAAGTCCAAGTGCTCTCTGGATCAACAATTTTGTGTATCTGACATAGGGAATCTTTGAGCCAAGTTTCTTGTGAAATGACATCATGTCTTCCCATAACAGTGCTTCGATTTCGATGTCCTTTTTGTTGATTAATGACCAGAAGATTTGTAGTTCCATGAGCTTGGGATGCTCATAGCCACTGTCACGACCAGAGACTGATTTGGTGATGATGATGTAGAGGGTTCTCCACGGTTGAGGAATGTTCTTAAGCTCCACATGAGAGTGCTTAGTGATAATTCCTGAAGCTTCATCATAGCTAATATCAATCAGGAATTGAAGAACTGTCTCCTCAGTAGGTGTGGCAAAGAAGTCGGTTGGCTCGATTTCAGGAATGAGAAGAACAGCCCGTAAGTCTGCATGAGTGATGGTGACTTGTTTGTGATTGATAGTCACAGTCACTGCACTTTGACCCTTGTTCCATTGCATTGAATTCCAGAATTGTTGCATGTAGATCTCCGGTACTGTAGCAGAGTGTGAGAGCATGTTCTGGTACAGATGATTCTTTTGAATATCCACAGCAATGAGACAAGAAGATTCTGAGCATGTGAGGGTTTCAAAGTCAACCCTAAGGTTGTTCTTTCCAATCTTTCTAGGATAGCCTTTAGGGAAGATGTCAGCAATTGTGAGAACTTCTGGTGCATCCACATTCATTTGAGCAGCCATGTCGTGATCTGAAATAACATTAGCCAACAGAACCAACATATCGAAAGACATAATGTTAGTCAACAGAAGGTTTTTATTGTATAATTATTGAATATACAGTGTCAAAGATTGTTACGAGTCCACAGTCACTTGTTTGTTCAATAGTCTAATGTCGTCGTGATAAGTTTCATGAGTTAGTTAACTTTAAGTTTTAAAGTTTATGTTATCACTTATTTAACACAACATTTTAAACGATTAAGTTTATTAGTGACATTATTGGTTTCGTGACGTTATGATTCATTTATTTACAAGTTTGTACACGTAACAATTCATAATGAAGGTCAATCATGGCTTAGGTAGATTTGGCAAAGTTACGCATAAACAGGAGTGATATACGCGTAGACGAAAGCTTATGCGTGGGATCCTAACTTACGCGTAAGCAATGTTACGCGTAGGAAAAGGGGACCTTATGCGTAGAGCTTACGCATAGGCGTATAAAGACCTTATGCATAAGGCTTACTCGTAAGAGTAGACCTTATGCGTAGAGATCACTGTTTACGCATATCCTTGACAGGATACGCGTAGTCCCATTGTAGAACCTTACGCGTAAATGTCTACGCGTAAGGTGATCCTTATGCGTAGAGTAACAAAGACCTTGATTCTGAGTTTTACGAGTAGCAAGCCTGAAATAAAATCATCATAACATCAATCTTAACACATATATTCATTTTACAACAAATCATGGCATGAAAACATGTTAAACAGTTACGCGTAGAAAACCTTACGCGTAAGCCAAAAAACCCTAATAGTTCAAGAATTACGCATAACAGTTCTAGCCATGGAAATTGCACCAAACGTTTTCTGGTAGGTCTTAGGTGTTGTGAGAGTCTAATAACCAAGTTTTAACACTCAATTCTCAGTGAATCAAAAATACCCAAATTTAAGAACATTAAACCTTAAATTCCAATTTTTGATCAATTAGTGTTTCTGGGTTGTTATAGGGCCTGGAAATCATTAATTCAACATGATATAAGCATCACACAACAATCTTTTTGACCAAAAACAATCACATTTGAAAACGCCCAAAACCACGCATAAACCCTAATTTTGAAAAATCTTCAATTCGTGTTTCTGGGTGGATTTAGAGGATAAAATTAGTGTCATTGATGTTAAAGACATGTTTTGACACAATCCTTTTAACCACAAACACCCATTCTTGATTATGAGTTCATACGCTTATGCGTAGCACACAAAAAACAATCATAGACAAAAATTTGACCGTTGGATTCGTGTAAAAATCAAAACCTATGTTTGTAAACATGTTAAGATCATGAAACAACTTACAAATTGATGATCAGAAACACAGATTTGAAGAACAAATTTCGTGCGTAGGATTGGTTAGGTTTATGAGTAATAAATTTGATGTATATGTTAGGTGGAGTGTTTTTATTAAAAGTAACTTTAAACTTTAGGCAGTTTTGGTCCCTCCACCTTTTTCATTTTCATACAAAGCCATTTAACTTCCGTTTTGGTTACCAAACAAAGATTTTAAGAAAGAAACTTGACGACACTCCCCCTCGACTTAGGTAAATAATGAAAGGTTATAAATATTAGTCCGAGGAGTGTCATTGAACCAGAAAAGATTTACCACCATTGATAAAAGAAACAACCGGGATATGATAACATGCAAGTACACAGATGTTTTGAAACAGTTAAGTTATAATTTTCTCCCCCTCAACACTTGATCGGAAAAATGCTGAATTTTGAAATATTAAAGTGTTGACGAAAGAGATGTACTTGCTATGTTGACAGAAAAATAGATTAGAAGAATATTTTTGTTGTTTTATCAGGTTTTATATTTTTGTATTTTCTTTTTGAAAATTATTTACAAAAGAGATTTTGGTGTTTGACAGGTTTTTAAGACTGTTTTAGGAGGTCATCCAATTCCTCTTGAGTCAAACACCTCATACCAATCCGGTGGACCAACTCATTAAACCTAGCGGGAGGCAAGGCTTTGGTGAGAAGATCTGCCAATTGGTATTCTGTACCCACGAAGTATAATTCAACAGTACCCTGTTCCACGTGGTCCTTGATGAAATGATAGCGAAGATCGATGTGCTTTGATTTCGAGTGCTGAACTGAGTTGCACGAGATCGCAATGGCACTCCGATTGTCGCAGTACATTGGGATTCTGTCAAATACGTAACCATGGTCTTTGAGTTGTGTTCGCATCCAGATGACTTGAGCACAACATGCGGAAATGGCTACATATTCTGCTTCGGTTGATGACAACGATGTACAATCCTGCTTCTTTGATTGCCAAGACACCAGTTTATCACCAAGAAATTGTAGTGCTCCTGAAGTACTTTTCCTTGAGTCTAAACATCCTGCGTGGTCAGCGTCTGAAAAAGCGATTAGTTCAAAACCAGAATCCTTCGAATACCAGATCCCCAAGTTAATGGTTCCCTTGATGTATCGGAGGATTCTTTTAGCCTCAGAGAGGTGGGTTTCAGTTGGTCGCGACTGATAACGGGAGCATAGATAAACGGCAAATACAATATCAGGTCTGCTAGCTGTTAGATACATGAGAGACCCAATAATACTTCGGTATTTGGTAGGGTCTACTAATTTCCCATGTAAATCAGCGTCTAGCTTCTTGGTATGAGTCATAGGTGTGGCATAAGTGTCACAGGTTTTCATTCCAAATTTGTTTAACAATTCAAGGGCATATTTGGACTGACTCAAGAAAATACCACGGGATGATTGATGAACTTGCAGTCCTAGAAAGAACATAAGTTCACCCATCATGGACATTTCAAAAATTTTCTTCATTAGTTTTGCAAAAGCGATTGAGTACTTTTTATGTGTAGACCCAAAAATGATGTCATCCACGTAAATTTGAACAATTAAGATATGTGCCCCGTGATATTGTATAAAAAGAGTAGGGTCAACCGAACCTTTGGTGAAATTATTAGCAATGAGGAAAGATGATAGCTTATCGTACCATGCCCTAGGAGCTTGTTTGAGACCATAAAGAGCTTTGTTCAGTTTGTAGACATGGTTCGGGAACTCAGGATCAACGAATCCTTCTGGTTGGCTGACATAAACCGTTTCTTTTAGTTGTCCGTTCAGAAACGCCGTTTTGACATCCATCTAAAAGACCGTCATATTCATATGAGCCGCGAACGCGAGAAATATCCGAACAGCCTCAAGACGAGCAACCGGAGCAAAAGATTCTTCAAAGTCTATTCCCTATTCCTGACGATAACCCTTAGCAACTAGACGTGACTTGTTTCGGATTATGTTCACTTCAGCATCCAATTTGTTTTTCCAAATCCATTTGAGACCAATGACGTAGACCACTGTTGGTCTTTCAACCAGTTCCCATACTTCAAGACATTTGAATTGGTTGAGTTCTTCTTGTATGGATTCAATCCAGTTGTCTTTTGTCATTGCATCTTTAATGTTTTTAGGCTCAGATTGGCAGACAGTGAGTGCATAAATGCAATGTTCACCATCTATGTGAAGACGTTGTCTCGTAACGACTGGTTGATTTAGGTTGCCAATAATATTTGCCAGAGGATGGTCTTTTGTCCATCGATGTGTAGAGGGTTGATGTTGGTATACATTGTGCAGATTCTGAGGATTCAAATGGTTTGTGGATGATTCCGCGACATCAGGTGCAGCAGTGTCATTAGCAAACGGGTTAAAGAACGCATTTGGATCAAAATCTGTAGGTGGGGGTACTTCATTTAGAATATCATCAGCCGGTTCATCATTGTTGGAAGCGGTTTGTTCAACTGTTGTGGTGGAGTCAACTGGTGGTGCTTCTTCAATAGTAGTTGTTGTAGCAGGTGTATCAGGTATAAGAGTATTATCAGGTTGAGCAGCGGAAACAGCGGATACACCTGGAGCACGTTCATCAATATCATCACTGAACAGCGGAGCAAATAATCTTTCCATTTGTTGACGAGTGAGCTGGGGGCTTTGTTTAGCTGATGATGGGGGTTGAGGGAAGTTTAAGCGGTTGTGACCGGGTTCCAAGCTGTTATACTCAGAAGCCATTTCCGTAAGTTCATCAAAATGAGCATGAATCGTTTCCATCACCTGTTTTGTACGACGATTCCAGATTCGGTAACCTTTAGAATTCTCACAATATCCAATAAAGACTCCAATGTCAGCTTTGGCTTTGAGCTTTCCAAAATCATCATGATCATTATTTGGATAGCAAAGGGATCCAAATACATGAAAGTGTTTGAGATTCGGTTTATGGTTGTGGACAAGCTCGAAAGGTGTTTTGTTGTGGCGTTTTGTGATCATAGAACGGTTTTGAGTATAGCATGCAGTAGATACAGCTTCTGCCCACAAGTAATCTGGAAGTTTAACATTGATTAACATTGTTCTTGCAGCTTCCACTAACGTTCGGTTTCGTCTTTCACCAACTCCGTTTTGTTCTGGTGTACGTGCAATAGATGTTTGATGCTGAATTCCCACTTTCTCATAAAATTCACGAAGGGTTTGGTTAACAAAATCAGTTCCTTTGTCTGTTCTTATTTGTCTGACGGTGTTTCGGAGCTGAACCTGTATTTTCGTGAGAAAGGTGATGATCATCTGTGGAGCTTGGTCTTTGCTTCGAAGAAAGTAGACCCAAGTCCATCGTGAATAGTCATCAACAATTACTAAGATGTAGCGTTTGCCATTTATCGTTTGCACGCGCATCGGGCCACACAAATCCATGTGAAGAAGATGAAGCACATGCTGAGAGCTGTGTTCCACCTTTGAAGGAAAATGAGCACGAGTGCTTTTCCCTTGTTCACAAGCTGAGCAAAGGTGATCTTTTGAATATCGGAATCGTGGGAGACCTTCAACTAGTTTGTGTCGAGCAAGGTTGGTGATGGTTTGAAAGTTTAGATGTGAGAGACGACGGTGCCATAGCCAGGATTTTGTTGATGTTGCCATTGAAAGTAAGAAGTGGGAGATGAAGCAACCATGTCTTGCATAGAGATAGTGTAAAGACTAGAATTACGCGAGCCAGACATAAGGTCATTTCCTTGGAGATCACGAATGAAACAAGTTTTCTCCCTGAAAGCAACCTCCAAATCACAAAACTGACCTACTGAAAACAGATTGTGACCGAGGCCTTCCACATAGTAAACCCTGCTAATTTCAATGTTCCCATTGATATAGTCTTCGTAGCCCATGATAGCTGCGAAGTGATCATTCCCGAATCTGACAGTGCCAATGAACTTTGCAATAAAGTTTGATAACAGTTTAAGGTTGCCTGTCATGTGTCGGGAACATCCGCTATCAAAAATCCAGAGAATGATATGTATCACCTGCATTACACACAGACGACACAGATGGAATAGAAGTAGATGTGGAACCCGAAATGTTAGATGGTTCCGGAGCAGTGATAGTAGACATACACACATTAATAACTTTAGGCATCCATTTAAATCCTAATGTGTTATTTATCCATTTTTGCCATCTATAACTACTGTTTGCTTTAGTATTTGTGAATGCACTAGGTGGTACTACATTCTTAGGAGGTGAAACTGGAGCTACAGGGACAGCAACGCGTTTCTTAGAATCTAAAGAGGGCGGTTTACCAAGCACAGACTTAGAAAGATTAGTGGGCCTAGAGGTATTCCGATTCTTAGGATTCTGTAAACAAGAGATGATAGCTTTAGCAACACATTTGTCATGACAATCAGAATTCATACTTTTACGACAAATAACACAAGGTGCATCAGACTGAATATCAAAAGTACTTAAAGGTTTAGCATTCGTTACATCACTATTTCTATTACATTTGCCAGACGCAATATCTATAGTGGAAGCAACGTGAGTCTTATTCATAGTCCTAGGGTGTTCTTCTACTTTAGCATTCCTTATTGATCTTTTCTTAGGTCGCAACTTCCTATTCTTCGATTGAGTGCTCCTAGGCTGTGAAGTGCGGACGTTTGGAAAAGACGCAACTATTCCTGTTTCAGTAGAAGGAAGCACGTTAGCAACTTGTGATTTGGCAGTAGGGATTCTAGGTGCACGATTACTAAGTGTTACTGGTGCTAATCTCTTAATGATGGTTGGCGGAAGTTGTTCATACTTTCCTAACATTTCTCTTAACTTAGAGATAGTGTGAATCAAATCTTGATTTTCAGAACGAATATTACCAGCAAAATTCATGACTTCTCTAGTGTGAGCAAGATAGTGATCAAGTTCGTTTGATGCTTCATGACGAGTCTTATTGAGTAAATCAAATATGACACCATATTCCTGTTTAACTTTTACAAGTTCTTGTTCATATTTTGAGATTTGACTTTTCAAAGACACGTTTTGATCATCCAGTTGCTCAAGTTTAGGATCAGAAGATTTTGCACGCAACTGGACGATTTTCTTTTGAAAACCAAGTTGTTGATTGTGAATATCTTTTTCACACCAATTAAGACGACGTTTTGCATTGTAAAGTTCGTTAAGTAATCGTTCATTTTCAGCTTTTAAAGACTCGATCTGAAGCACATTATCAGTATTCTCAACAGTTACCACAGAGTCAACATTATCAGCAGAGATATAATCAGATGCATGTGGCAAAGAATTGAATAACACAACATTATGGATATCAGCACAGATAACATCTTTCAAGAGTCGATCAACATCTTTTCTCAACATTTTCTTTTTACGTTTAGTGTTAGAAATAGATGTTTCTGTTTTCTCGAAAATGACCTTCATTACTCCAAGTTCCTTATGAAAGTCCCGTTCCCAAGACAATGCACAATTTTTCAAATTCTTAACATTTGGTAAAAGATTTTTTTGAAAAATGTCTCTTTGTTCTCGCGCCAGAGGTGATTGAAAGTGTTGAACTTTGTTTTCAGAATGATATTCTATCTCATGTTGTAAAAGTTTGAGGTCAGCCATGAAAAGGTCAAAATATCTAAGAATTTTGCGATTTTCAGGTTTTGAATTTTTGATTCCTCCCGGACTACCTTCTTTTATTTCTCCGTCACACTTGTCAACCGCTTGTGAACGGTCAACCGTAACAGATGATAAAAGGGCGACAGCCTGGGAGAGAAATGCATGTTTACCAAGGATTAAAATATCCTTGGATCGTTTATGTCCTGGCGAGGCGTGATATTCTGAATACAATGACTGTGTGCTGAAAGGATATAGAATGTACAAAAACAGGAATCTGATTGACTAACACTAGGAATGTGAATAGTAATAGCTCTGTCACAGCTACGTTGTTAAAAACGTACAATCAGAAACCTAAAAACGCAAAAGATATACAAACGTACGTTTAACATAAATTAAACGTAAACGTAATAAAACAAAATGATTATAACTATAGTAGGGATTTGCATGTCTAGGCGACTTAAATGCAAATTAAATATAATTAAAATATTAAACTATAATATACAAATATATGAAAGTAAAGAAAACTAAAAATCTGAAATAACAAATACATATTTACATATGTAATAATTACACAAACAAAATAAAACAGGAAAAGGAAAATAAATAATTATACTAAGAAATTAAAACATATCAAAATTTTGAAGTCATTTTAATTCTATTTTTACAATTGTTTAACGATTAAAATCTAAAAATTTACGTTTACTGAATTTTATGTAAACGTACAAAATAAAAACGTGAATTCAGTCCAATACAACTCCCACAAATGTGAAAATTATATTTTTAGAATCCTAAAAAGATAAGAAAATTATTAGAAAATAAAAATAAATTTTTACACTATTAAATTAATTAATATAAATTAAAAATGAATTAAATGTATTTAATAATGAATTAAATAACAAGAAAATCTAAAATTAACTTAAATAAATGAAATAAAGAATCTGAAAAATCTAAAATATCATAAAATAATTAATGAAACTGAAAATGTATTTTTTACATAATTATTCTATTTATTATAGATTATTTACTATTATTAAGTATTAAAATCTATTATTGATTTATTAAAAATATTAAATGATTAAGGAAAAATCTGAAACTTTTTACAAAATTATAAAATAAATCTAGGAATCTAAGAAAAATATAAAAATAGTAGCTTATGTGCAAAAATAAGCCAATGGGCAAAAGCTCCAAATAGAAGCTATTACTTTAGCTTGAAAAGTGACTCTTTTTAGCTTTTCTGTTTTCTGGACTTATTTACTACTAATATTATACATGTGTGAAGAAAATGGAACTGTGCAAACTAAGAAATAAGCTGATCATAAGCTTTTGAGTCATTCAGTTGAGCTTATGGGCTCACAGTGGACTCATAAGCTCACAATAAGCTTGAAAAAGCTATAAAATGGAAATAAAAGGTAAAAGTATAAATGTACAAGTATTATAGGCATATATGAACAGGCTTATGCACTGGCATTCACCTAAAAGCTTAAAATAAGCTAATAAGCAAATCCATATAACCACAGATCCAAACAGCCCTTGCAGCTATTTAGAAAGGCAATTTAAGCTTAAGGAATAAGCTGAAAAAGCCAAACTAAAAATTGGAGTAGCAAGATGGGTTGTTTGAATCTTCAAAAAGCCAAAGATCAACCTGTGAGAATCACAGATGAGCTTTTGAGAGGCTTATGAAAAAGCTACCAGACCACTGCTCAGCTCAATCTGAGCCAGTTGGTGCTAAGTAATGGGACAAAACTAAAACATGTTGCAGCCCTATTGAATGAGCTACAAGCTTGGATTTAAGCACATGATCAAAAAGTTGGCTTGCTAGGCTTCCTAAAAAGCCAAGCCACACAGGCCAGTGATCACTAATGAGCTTGTGAGAGCTTGAAGGAAATGGTTGAAAATGGACTGCATAAGCAGTCCATTGTTGTGAATGAGCAAACATACAAGCTCTTAATTACTTATCAAATAAGCTCTAATAAGCTCAACTCACATTGAGGCATTGATATGGATAGCTTGGCCTTGTGAAAAACCAAGTGTCACAAACTCAAGCTCAGTAAGGAGCTTGTTAAAAGCTTGTAAGAATCAACTCACTTCACTGTTTGCTTCAGTGAAGTGAGTAGATGGAACAAAAAGTTGGGGTGTAATAAGCTACCTGATTAAGCTAATAAAAGAAAAACAAGCATACACATAACCAAATAGCCACCAGGGCAACACTTAACAACAACAAACACAGGCACAAATCCAATAGTCAACAAGCTACAAGCTTGTGAAAGTGGACTTGTGAACCTGATACAGGGCAAAAACAGGTATAAATAAGCTAAGAATTAAGCACTTAAACATGGTATACAAAAATTAACAAGAATACATTTAACAATACTAGCAACAAAACTATAAAACCTAAAAAGTATTAAGCATGAAACTAAATAACAAAGCTATAACAAAGTATCTATTCATTCAAAACCTGAAAAACAACATTTTGACTTTTTAAGTTTATGATCAAAGTTGACTTATCTCAACTTTGATCTGAATCTATCAAACAATATGTTATATAAAGCTATAATAACAAGAAATTAACAAAGGTTAACAACATTCAAACACATAAATGGAATTTGGACATATGAATTGCAACAGACACAAAATTAAGACAGTTAAAAAGTAATTTTGACTTAATACTAAACAAAGCATGATAATGAGTATTTAACTGAGTTATAGGACCAAGAGTGAAGCACAATAAAACAATAACAACTTCATACATGACCTCTAACCAATATGTACAACATCCATACAGTGAAAACTGAGGGAAATTTGTAAAGGAAAATGCACGCAAAAGACATAATCATCAAGCCTAAATGGTTGTCAAACCATCCAATAACCTAATGATCATACAGGTGCAGGAATAATCATCACAAGTCATCTCAATCTCCTAAGTCATTCCCAATCCAAACAGTCCCTTAACGATCACTTGTCACATGATTCTTAAGGTTTTCAATGAAAATGAGTATGAGCCTGAATCCAAACATCATATTAACATATAACAAGAACAATTGAACAGAAAAACAACACCTATAACAATAATCCAACAAAGATCACTCATGATCCATTTATATAGTGAAAAAAATGAAATCTTAGCAACTTTGAAATACTAAACATAAACATATAATATTAAAGTTTAAAAACACTTAATAACAACAAATAAGCATAAAAATAACAAGATCTAAGCAGATAATACACAAGAACAGTAAATTGCAAATAATGAGAAAGATGCTTACAAGATGCATAAAACTGAGAAACATGGAACCAAGGACAAGGTTACACCCAATAGCTTCCCATCAAGCTCCTAATACCCTTAGCAATCCACATTTACCACTGCTTCATCATCTTCTTCATGATCACACTATTTTGATTTTTTCAACTATTTTCTCTATTTTTTAGTATTTTTGGTTTTAAAAGACTATAACTGAATTAATGGTTCTAAAAGCTTAACAAGCTTTGTCAGGAGCTTATATGGCTTATAGAGTCCATTAAACAACTATTTAACATGAAATTGAAATGACTTGAAAATTAAAGGAAATAAGCATAAATTTGAAACTGAAATTAAACTGACATTAAATTGAAGGTTAAGTTCCATTACACTACTTTAAGGAAGGTTACAACATTTAAAACTGTAAAAGACATGAAATTTAAAGAAAACTTTAAAAAGATTACACTACGTGACTAATGGCTAGTCCAAAAGTGACTTCTCCTCTTTTTTCTTCTTCCTTTATACTCCAATGAGTTCCTTGTCTACTTCTGATTGTTTCCCACCATCTCTGAGCCCTTGGATCACTCTAAATCATCATAACCATACACTTGGATTTTTGGCGCCAAACAATTCTTGAGCAGGTTTAAGAATTAATGAGGTTTGGTTCAATCAATTAAAGTTTTTGTTGTTTAGAGGATGTGGAGGGGACATAGAATGGGGAGGGTGTTGAAAATGTGGTGAAAACCAGGACTGGTTTTGATGTTACAGGGGTAGAAGAGAAGGTGCTACAGTGCCTGGTTTTTTGGGCGCGTTTTTCTCTTGGTTGACTTTGTTTGACCGAAGCTTAATAATACACGGGGGAGGCCAAAAGGATGGTGTGACTGGGGTCAAAATGCAATCTGACCTGGGGCTCAAAGGTCAAGGGGGCCAATGGGGTTGGGCTTGTGTTGGATTTGGCTTAGATATTAAAATAGGATCCGTTTGGTTAAGTGTTATTATCAAGGACCAAAAGTGCAAATTCATCAAACTTCAAGGACTGAAAGTGCCACTATTCCAAACTTCATATGAGGACCAACTTGCCATAACACAATTACACAAGGACCAAAAGTTGTATTTTATTTATATTTAAAACTTTAAAGGACCTAAAATGTAAATTTGGATTTTTGAGGGACTTGTTTTGTAATTTCCCCAAAAGTTATCAATAGAGTTCCAAATTGTAATTTATGCATAGTACAAGGGTATATTTTGTAAAATTTCCAAGTTTGAATACCCAGGGACCATTTTTGCCAATTTTGTAACTTGAGGGGTAAAAATTGCCATTTTGTGTAAACTTTTATCCAGGGATGTTTTGTGAACATTTTTGATTTCCCAGGACTTAAGTTGACTTTTCATTCATTTAAAACATTTAGGGACTAGTTTTGCCAATTTGTGTGACTCCAGGGACTGAAAACGACAATTGTTGTGAAATTGATCAATTTTCACTTGTTTTTCAATCTTTTGTACCTGAATCACATAAAAACACATTTAAATGATACTTATAACATTTTGTGAGTCATTTGTGTGTTTTTGGTTGTTTTGTGGGTTTAAATAGTATAAAATATATGTGTAATTAGACACATATCAAATCCCCCACACTAAACTATTGCTAGTCCCTAGCAATCTTTTATTTAAAACTTAATGGATTTGAAAAACTCTTTACCAAAAGCCATCACTTCTGGAGTAGCCAAATGTTTCAGTTCAAGTAAGAACCTTGGTACACTGATAACCAAATGATTTTGAGCAAATCATAAGCTGTAAAAGGATTTGATTAGTCTTTACCAGAAGCCGTACCCTTCTGGACTAGCCAACTCTTAGATAAATTATCAGGATTATCTTTGGTGAGCTGAATACCAATTATGGTTTTTCCACTGCCTTTACCACAAGCCATAACCTTGCGGGCTAGCCAACTCTTCACTTATTAGGATATGGTGAGTTGAGAACCATACAATTTTGGGCAAATTGCAAGCCATATAAACGGATTTGAGAAATCTTTACCAAGAGCCGTTTGCTCCTGGATTAGCCAATCCTTATGTGGGTTAGACATGGTGGACTGATTACCATTTGTTGTGTTTAGTACATAGTACTTCCACTAAAAAAAATTTTAAAATTTTGCCATTTTGGGGGAAAAACGGACTAAAAGGGTACATTTATGATCAAATTCGCTAGTCCCTAGCAATCTTTTATTTAAAACTTAATGGATTTGAAAAACTCTTTACCAAAAGCCATCACTTCTGGAGTAGCCAAATGTTTCAGTTCAAGTAAGAACCTTGGTACACTGATAACCAAATGATTTTGAGCAAATCATAAGCTGTAAACGGATTTGATTAGTCTTTACCAGAAGCCGTACCCTTCTGGACTAGCCAACTCTTAGATAATTATCAGGATTATCTTTGGTGAGCTGAATACCAATTATGGTTTTTCCACTGCCTTTACCACAAGCCATAACCTTGCGGGCTAGCCAACTCTTCACTTATTAGGATATGGTGAGTTGAGAACCATACAATTTTGGGCAAATTGCAAGCCATATAAACGGATTTGAGAAATCTTTACCAAGAGCCGTTTGCTCCTGGATTAGCCAATCCTTATGTGGGTTAGACATGGTGGACTGATTACCATTTGTTGTGTTTAGTACATAGTACTTCCACTAAAAAAAATTTTAAAATTTTGCCATTTTGGGGGAAAAAGGGACTAAAATGGTACATTTATGATCAAATTCGCCAGAATTTCCCCCCCACACTTAGAAATGAATATTGTCCTCAATATTCAAAGTACCGGCTGTTATGCCGAAACTTAGAACGTAAAAAGATAACATTACTAGCTAAGTGTAGAAACACAACAATTATTCTCTTTTTTTAATATTTACAATTTTCAAAGTTTTTATATATATGTACAACAGGTGGGGTATTACCCCCACACTTAGGTGGTAGAAAGGGGAAAAAGACAGAAATATGGGTGAAAACCCATATGGTATGGCTTGTTTTTGATAACCAAGTCACTAGCTTGACTTGACCCCGAATTAAATTGTTCATGGGGAAGCTGAGTGGGATTGCCACTTAGAGATTGGGTGAGAAATTGGAGTGGGATTGCCACTCACAGAATTATGAATAATCATCACTAAGATGAGTCTAAGAATCTTAGAAAGAAACTCAGAAAAGGCGAGAAGAATCTTTTTGATTTTTGCTTTTATAAAAAGAAATGGAAAATATTTTTGTATTTTTAAGTTTTATATATATATGTACAAAAGAGAGAAAATTCCTTACAACCGCCCCTCGAAAGGGAATCTGGGTCTGACAGAGCTCAGCAACTGTAAACAGCCAACAACCAAATGTTGTAACTGAGGGACTTATCAAACTGGGCAAGTTGTGTGCAAAGGAAAAATGTTTTTGTATTTTATATTGTTTTTAGGATGAAAATATGATATTATATATATATTATACAAGGGATAGATATAAAACATAAGTACGTTATACGCAGCACACCTCCCCGGCAGCGGCGCCAAAATTTGATTTCTCCCGGACTACCTTCTTTTATTTCTCCGTCACACTTGTCAACCGCTTGTGAACGGTCAACCGTAACAGATGATAAAAGGGCGACAGCCCGGGAGAGAAATGCATGTTTACCAAGGATTAAAATATCCTTGGATCGTTTATGTCCTGGCGAGGCGTGATATTCTGAATACAATGACTGTGTGCTGAAAGGATATAGAATGTACAAAAACAGGAATCTGATTGACTAACACTAGGAATGTGAATAGTAATAGCTCTGTCACAGCTACGTTGTTAAAAACGTACAATCAGAAACCTAAAAACGCAAAAGATATACAAACGTACGTTTAACATAAATTAAACGTAAACGTAATAAAACAAAATGATTATAACTATAGTAGGGATTTGCATGTCTAGGCGACTTAAATGCAAATTAAATATAATTAAAATATTAAACTATAATATACAAATATATGAAAGTAAAGAAAACTAAAAATCTGAAATAACAAATACATATTTACATATGTAATAATTACACAAACAAAATAAAACAGGAAAAGGAAAATAAATAATTATACTAAGAAATTAAACATATCAAAATTTTGAAGTCATTTTAATTCTATTTTTACAATTGTTTAACGATTAAAATCTAAAAATTTACGTTTACTGAATTTTATGTAAACGTACAAAATAAAAACGTGAATTCAGTCCAATACAACTCCCACAAATGTGAAAATTATATTTTTAGAATCCTAAAAAGATAAGAAAATTATTAGAAAATAAAAATAAATTTTTACACTATTAAATTAATTAATATAAATTAAAAATGAATTAAATGTATTTAATAATGAATTAAATAACAAGAAAATCTAAAATTAACTTAAATAAATGAAATAAAGAATCTGAAAAATCTAAAATATCATAAAATAATTAATGAAACTGAAAATGTATTTTTTACATAATTATTCTATTTATTATAGATTATTTACTATTATTAAGTATTAAAATCTATTATTGATTTATTAAAAATATTAAATGATTAAGGAAAAATCTGAAACTTTTTACAAAATTATAAAATAAATCTAGGAATCTAAGAAAAATATAAAAATAGTAGCTTATGTGCAAAAATAAGCTAATGGGCAAAAGCTCCAAATAGAAGCTATTACTTTAGCTTGAAAAGTGACTCTTTTTAGCTTTTCTGTTTTCTGGACTTATTTACTACTAATATTATACATGTGTGAAGAAAATGGAACTGTGCAAACTAAGAAATAAGCTGATCATAAGCTTTTGAGTCATTCAGTTGAGCTTATGGGCTCACAGTGGACTCATAAGCTCACAATAAGCTTGAAAAAGCTATAAAATGGAAATAAAAGGTAAAAGTATAAATGTACAAGTATTATAGGCATATATGAACAGGCTTATGCACTGGCATTCACCTAAAAGCTTAAAATAAGCTAATAAGCAAATCCATATAACCACAGATCCAAACAGCCCTTGCAGCTATTTAGAAAGGCAATTTAAGCTTAAGGAATAAGCTGAAAAAGCCAAACTAAAAATTGGAGTAGCAAGATGGGTTGTATGACTCTTCAAAAAGCCAAAGATC